>OZ038003.1:20760227-20767727 GCA_964035705.1 Porites rus | reverse complement strand
CCTTTCGGCAAATCCAAATCCGGATTTTTGATCTGGTGAATCCTTTTTGAAAGGATTCATTGGATTTGAAATCCGAAGAATCCAAATCCAGATTAACGGATTAGTGATCTACGCTGTTCCATTCACAGTGGATCCGAAATTAGTCAGATTATCCAGCGGTATTTCCAGTTGAAGTATTCCCATAGAGGCCGTAGAGTTTCCTCGTTGCTGTCATTTGCCGCAAAACATCTGAAAACATTAGAAGATTGTTCCTGGTACATTAAAATACCCATATACTAACCATTTGTCTCTAAAGATTGCTTGAAATCAGAAATAAGTAAAAGTAACAAATGAACTGCTATCTAACTACAAACTCGCTTGTAGTTGCGACAGGCATTCGATAGTGCTACATAAAAAAATCCGAGCTATGGAACTGGATCAAACTGGCCGACATTCTTTACATAATTTTCAATTTTAATGCGCTTCTTTCTTTGTCTGTTTTATATGTTCCATCGTCGCTATTCGAACTGCCGACCACTAAATTCTGCACGGTATAATCGCATAATTTGTCAAACAGTAGAAAACATGTCATTTTTTGAGAGGCTGTCGTGCATATTGCACGCGTTGGCGAAAGGTTACCAAGGTTACAAATCCAATTTCGGATTTCACGTTCCTTTCGACCGAGAAATCTGGCAAATCTAGGATCAAAAATCCGTTTTTGGATTCGCCGAAAGGAACACACCCTAATACGATACTAAAAGAGTCACATCCAGTTTAAATGAGTGTCACGACATTTCCGGTCACGTTCCGGTCAGCATTAAAAGAAGAGGAAACTGAATGCCTAAGGGAGCAAAGAAACGACCAAAAAAAGAGGGAGGAGTGATCGAGAAATAGGCTGGCCCTAAAAACAAGGGAGAAGGAAGAACCATTCTAGAAAAGGGGAAACTGAGGAGAAAATCACTATTTGTTAAGTGTAGTTATTAGTTTTTGAGATATTTTGTTTCCTTTTGTTTGTTCCTTCTAACCCGCAAGGTCTTAGTTTGGGCTAAATCAACTGAAGTTTCAGTAATGCAATTTTCTATAATATAGTGACAGGCCATACATAATTCCGATTGGGTTAAAACTGTTGTACAATGTATCACCTGATAAAACTTTTTGCTGGGTTTACCTCTGGGGTTTACATTTACCAAGCAACTGATTATTGGGATTCACAGAATTTCACTTTGAAGAGACTGAAATCGCTGCCTTGTCTTCATTTGGTGACAATTGAACAAAACCAGTTTGTGTGCGTTTTTGAAAAACCGGGGCCCGGGTGAATGCCTATAAGTTAAGCGATAACAATCGTTAGTAATATCGATATCAATCTTAGATGAATAATAGTTTCCTATATTAATCGATAGAAAATCAATAAAAAAGTTGTGACTGAATCGATTAATATCGATTTCCGATAAACATCGATAATGATTGATTCATCTATTATTATCACCAAACGCCGAACCAAGTACGACCCCTTATGCCAAAAGATAGCAGCGATCTGGAGGAATTGGATTCAAATCTGAGCGAGATTGCAATGAGATAAATGTCAGATGAAGCACAGCGCACCCACACAATCTGGTGCAATCTTTATAATTATAAGGAACAGTCAACGGCGAACTCAAACTCCTTCAAAATCGCTCAAAAAACTGCTTTTGAGGGAAAAGGACGACTATGTACCACAGGAAAGGTAATTCAACGTTTATTTATCATTGATTTATAACTTTGTAGTACGTTCACTAATGCATGGAGTTATATTTGTGCCAAATTTGAGCACTTTGCTTTTAAACGCGTAGAACTGCCAGGTGCCCGTTTTTTCCATACATTCTCTTAAATTTGGCATAGCTGTAATTTCGTCAGCTGCATTTTGTATTATGTGAACTTATGATTTAATCATTGCGTTATAAAGAACTTTTAACTTATATCACTGTATTTCTTATTCTCGCTTTACACATGTACTGCGCATGCCTTAAAGATAGCATTTTTTCCGATACATTCCCTAAAAATTAAATTGTGTCTAATATTCTTGCGTTTTAACGTTTACTCGTGAGACTTTCACTGGCTGTTTGTTTAATGAAGACGTATTTGCTGTTCTAGTTACAGTGTCATTGGTTGCATAGCTAACGCGCATGCGCAAGATAAAGTTTCGATTTGTCCCAGACATTGCTTTAAAATTGAAATGTGTCTAATTTTCTTGTGTTTTAATCTTTTTTATACATAGTTAGCGATTATTCGGTATATAGGTAGGGCAAACGGTAAATCCAGTACATTTACTATAAAATAGCAATCGGCTACACAAACAGATTGTGTGGGCGCCCTGTGGATGAAGTCGACGACGATTGTTATCTTAACTGGTAAGGTATGCCAGGATTTGTACATCAAAGGTGGAATTCATACACAGGCTCCATCAGCTCTCGTCACGCCTCCAGCGACAAGGCTTCAAAAATGCCTTGCTATTAAAATCACTTGCCAGATTCTTCAACCGTCATGGTGCAATTATTGGTAAGTATACCACTACACTGCGAGAGTTGAAAACAGCGGTCAAGGAATAAAAAAACAAGATGCAAAATGAGTTCTCCGGGTTTCAAAGAAATACCAAAGAATCCTGGCATAATTCCTTTAATTGAGGTGTATAAATCCCAAAACCAAACCAAGTGATGTTATTGGCCAGTGTCGGCAGATGCAGACAGTCAAATGAACCAAACGGAATGCCAAGTCAGCTGTCTGCATTTTCAAGCGCTCGTCTACAAAGACATCGTTTTTTTCATTGGCCAATCACAGTAGATGCAAACAGTCTAATGAGCCAATCAGACTGCCCAGTCAGCTGGCTACATTTTCCCACACTTTGATTCGAGGACATCTTCGTAGCCGAGCGCGGGAAAATTCACAGTTATTTTTGGTTACAGAACCTCTGATAAATCGAAAAAGTGATACCAATATTTTATTCATTCACAAGCGACTTTAAGTAACACATATTTCCTCATTGTACAAGTCCCTATTTCTATCTCTCCAAACTAAAAAATTCCCTTTATTTTCTTCAACAGGAATCAAGTCAGAGCTCAATCTGTTTTCAAGAATAAGATAATGCGACTAAAAACTAATTGTTTACATCGTAAGGTCATTTAAAAATTGTTATTTTAAATTGCAGTCAACAAGTAACATGAAACTGTTGAGAGAATGCACATAAACGAGATTTACAATAATTTTATATTACTCATGTATATAATGGAAAATTTACATTTCGATTATGAAATTCTTATCGTCGCATATGATGTAACGATTTGGTAAAATATTGTTGAAAAGCAAAGAATTCTGCAGGTAGCTAATTACTACCTTATTATAGGAAATTAACGCTCCATGAAATTAAGGCATTGGAAATTAACGCGAATTTAATGGCGACTTTCGAATAAAGAAAATTAACGCGAAAGAGAAGGTAGAATTTCACTATGGAGGAAATTAACGCGATTAAGACACAGTTGGTCAAAGGAGAAGATACTGACATCACTTCTGACAGTGACAACGATGAAGATGAACTCGAAATATTGTAAACCTTCGCCTTAGTTTTTGTGAAAGATGAAAAATAAAGGGTAAATGGAAAGGAAGAAAGCTTGTAGTTAATGTTCTTTAGGTGTCAAGAATGTCTGGACAGGTTCCAAAAGTGGGGTTAAAATACGTATACTAGAAATTAAGAGCGCGGAAATTAACGCTACACTTAATTAACGTCGCGATAATTAACGCTCAACAAAATGAACGCGACTTAAATTAACGCGCATTTTAACGATTCGCGTTAATTTCATGGAGCGTTAATTTCCTATAATAAGGTAATTACAGATAAGCATAATAGCACCATTTTAAAACATAGCAAAATAAAAAAAAATACTACAACATTGTAACTTGTGGATAAGGTTACTGATTTTTGTGTTGGTGGTGAGAAATTTCTGTTATAAATCCAGGTGTAGTTAATTGATAAACTGATAATCAATGCCAATCGATAGTAACAGATATCCATCATCGTTGAATATCAATTGCGGATATCAATCGAAAGAAATCGATAAAGAAAAAAAGTCATGACTTCGATTAATCTCAATTTCCGATAGAAGTCGATAATGATTACTTTATTGATTATTATCGATTATTATCGGGAGATCGAGACTTAAGTCATTCGTTACAATTTCAACACTGGTATCATTGAGTCATTGAGTCATGATATTATGCAGTGAAAAACCAGCTTTTGCTGACCAAGTACGACCCCTTATGCCAAAAGATGGTGGCGATCTGGAGTTCTTTCATAAACTGGATTCCAATGTGGGCGAGATTGAAGGAACAAAATGCAAGATGCAGTTGATGGCGCAGGATTTAATGGACATGTAAATGTCTGTTAAAACCAAAGAAACAAAAAATGCATGGAACTTGTTGAAGACCACACCTGGAGTAGTCTCTGAACTCAGAAAATAAATGTGTTAAGCTGACGCCGGTCTCGTGAGTGTTGTTTGCCAAATAGAATCGTCATGTTCAGAATATTTGAATCTTATACATGTACTTCTCAAGATTATTCAACTTGTCATTGATTACCATCGATTTTAGTTAATCAATAATAATTGAGAAAGTTATTTTTTTTCTGTAACTTCAATTTCTATTGATTTCTGATAACAATTGATAACAATAGGCGGATTAAATCGATTGATAATCCCTGGTATAAATATCAACCAGTTCTTATTGGAACGTTTTTAATACTCCGAACCCAAATCTTGCGTCCCTACTGCCCCCGCCCCCCCCCCCCCCTCGAAAAAATGGATTCTTATATTTGCCGGCCAACGCCATTTTCTGGTTGTCACAGAAAGGGAAACAGGCTGCTACCCTGTTCTGTTGAGTTTTACGGGGTTCAGGGAAAAAAGGCCCCATCCAATAGTCTGAGACAAGTAGATTTTCTTGCTGGGCAAGTACCTTTTTAAAGCTTACTTTGGCAATGAGCAAGGATCCAAGTCGATCCAGGGGAGGGGCCCTCCCCCCCCCCCATTATCTCAGCCCCTTGTTTTAGACTAAATTGAGGCCCAAAGAGCCGAAAAAAAATTTTTTGAGACCGCCCGCGCCCGCCTTATCTCAGGGTCTGGATGACCACCCCCCTTATCTGAAGGTCTGCATCCGCCATTGAACCTATAACAAAATCATTTACTAAGACGAGCAAGAGGTGGCCCTGGACAAGCAAAATGTGAGAGCTGATTGCCCAGAGGATAAGCTGGAATTCTAGGTTTCTCTTTTTCAAGCTCTGTTTTAGACATTTTGCTGCTTGCTGCAGTCTCTTTACTGCTCGCCTCATTCAGTACCTTCAGTCCAATGGGATGTCATCCTCAAGTTCCTCATTCTTCGCCAGATCAAGCAAATCTTTTAGGAAACTTTTCACCAGTGGCAAAAGGAGTTCCTTTGTGTCTTCCTCTAAGCTAAGGCCAGGAGGCCAAAAAATCTTCCAGTCATAAGGATTTTCAGAAGCAGGATTCAACATATGCTCCATTTGGCTCCAAAAGTCTAGAGGTCGTGCTGCTCCGGGTCCTGCTGCCTCAAGGAGCCGCATACAATACTTAAAATATCCAGTAACCCACTTCACACAGGCAAGAGCATGGTGCCTAAAGTTTATGTCATGTATGTTCCGCATAGTGTATTCAGAACAACGCAAGGCGACAGGTAGAAGCATAAAGACAAACTTGACATCGGAAGAGTATTTCATTTGTATTTCTCTCAGATCCTCTACTATGGTCCTTTCCATAGGATCGAGATTTTCAAGGATACAATCAGCGTTTTCCATGGCTTCGGTCAAATCCTTTATCGTGTCAAGATAAACCTTCCTTAGTTCGGCTCGTTCAGCTAGTTCTGTGCGGTCTCGGTTAGCTCGTACTGTATTTTCTATCTTTAACGAAGATAATGACATCAATTCCGACACTAGCAGCTGTTGCTTGAATGGACTATTCATTTGTTCTTGTTCTTGGGCAGCTAAAGAACGCTTACCTTGTGTAACCAGGATCAACTCCTCTGCAAATTTCACTGGATTTTCCATTATCTGCTCTACTTTCTCTGTCAGCGATTCTAGAATCGCTGGATCTTCAATGTAATCAATGCCAAACAAATTGTATGACCGCACAAAGTAAAGCGGCAAATGCTTTTCCCTGAGAGCTTTCAATAGGTTCGCAAAAAGTTTTGTCATACACTCAGCTCTCCTGCTTTCGATCCACATCTCGCCACCGGTTTCCTCAATCGTTCGCAGAAAAATGTACTTCAAGTGAAATGTTATTAGACCCTTTGGCTCTGTAGAAAGATACGCACGATGATATGTCTTTAGGCAACGGTAACACTCACGCTGAACTTCATTTATCTCCTTGCTTAACAAGTATTCTGCATGAGAAAAGGAGATTCTAAAGTCGCATTCTGGGTTGCCACCTTTCTTTGGAGCTTTCACGACCAAGTGAAACCCTTCCCGAATGACTTTATCAACTACGTCAGGTGAAGGCCATTTCCGCTGTCTTTTCCTCCATTCTTGAGCAACCATGGGCCATGTTAGGCATCGAAATGCAGGGATAATGTCATAAAGCCCCTTTGCCTCGCTAAACAAGCTGCCAATGCACTTAAAAAGGTCAGTTTCATCTTCACTCGACAAACGTGTTGAGATTGACGACTCTTCTCCTTCTTTAGTGTGTTCTTGAAATGTAAGTTCTAATTTGTTTAGGAGTTTTTTGAAGAAGGCACCAGCCTCAAAATTTGACACGTCTAATGCACATTTTAAAGCTGGACTGGTCATGCTGTTTTTTACTGAAGCAGGAACAAAACCTAGCGTTGGGAAAAAAAAAGATGGAGCCACATCGTCGGCGTTATTGGTGATGCTTTCTCCACCAAAAATCGCCGGATGAAAATTCTTTAACGTTGAAGTAGCTACGTACTCCGTGTTTTCTAGAAGACAGGACTGCAATACGGGGTGATCTGTTCCTCTGATTCTGACGTACAGTGGGTTAGAAGGGGTATATTCGATCAGTTCGTCATCGATCATTAACTCATCTGCAGTCGGAAAGGTCATAACGTCAAAATCAGGGAAAACATCCACATGTAAATCTTCAGCAGAACTTCCATACAGTTGAAACCTGACCTGTTGTGGTTTACGACTTTGATCCTCAGTGATAAACTCTAAACCTGTTTTTATAGAGAGACTCAGCCATGGAAATATGCCTAAACAATCCTTGTGGTCGACTGCGACTGCTAAACAATCGTACAAAACATGAAGGTAGTCATGTTCTGAATCTTTACAAGACGCCATTTGTCGTAGAATGAGCAAAAAAAAAAGCGCTCTTCCGCCTCATCGCTCGGACCTGGCAACTTCTTGATTGCCTAACTATGTTTGGAATGTTGTTTGTTGAAAGCAGATACAGCAGTAACAAATACATCATGTGATACTTGTTGAGATTTGACGGCAGAGATGATGTCTGACGAAGAGTTCTTTTTTATAAA
>OZ038003.1:20730227-20752727 GCA_964035705.1 Porites rus | reverse complement strand
ATTGTTATCGATTATTATCCAGAAAGACATAGGTCATTCGGTACAAGTTCAACATTGGTATCATTAAGGCGTTCAGTCATGATATTAAATACTAAAAAGACTTGTATGCACAGTGAAAAAACAGCTTTTGCCGACCAAGTACGATCCCTTATGCCAAAAGATGGCGGCAATCTGGAGGTCTTCAATGGGTGTGTATGTAAAGTAAAAACCTGCATATAAGAACCTAAATTTCTCAAAGTTAAGCCAAGAAGGTTCTTATAAAAATGGTGTAAACTGGAAAATTAGGCTACTCAGGTTCTAAAAAAAGTTATCATTTTTCAAAATAAATAAGGTGTTTGTCATTGGTGGGTGTGACCTATTTCGGACCTATTTTTGCAAGCATGTTTAAGCTATTTAAGAAGTTTATACATTTTCCTAACTGGAGGAGCTTGTTCTATAAACTGTATTCAGTTGTAAAATGTATTCAAATGTAAGTTATTCAGTGTTTGACTGAATTTCTTAAAATAAGAACCTGTTTCAAAATTGTACGCTAAAACAGGTTCTTATGTAAAAGGAGTCTAAATGAACAGTCTTAGCCTAACAGGTTCTTAAAATCTAGGTTCTTATAAGCGGGTTTTTACTGTACTGCATTGAACTGGATTCCATTGTGAGCGAGATTGCAAGGGATGAATATCTGTTAAAACCAAAGAAACAAAAAGTGCATGGAAAGTGATGAAGACCATGCCTGTAGTAGTTGCTGAACTCAGAAACAATGTGTTACGACGCCCGTCTCGTGAGTGTTGTTTACCAAACAGCATCGTCATGTTCAGAATATGTGAACCTCATACATGTACTCCTCAAGATTATTCCGCTTGTCATCGTTTACCGTCGATTTTTCTCGCTTTTCGTCAATCAATAATAATCAATAAACTTTTTTTTCTGTAATTTCTATAGATTTCTGATATCAATAGATAACAATCGGCGGATTAAATCGATTGATTTCCTATTTCGACTTCTATCGATTAACTACACCTGGTATAAATATCGACCTGTTCTTACTGCAAAGTTTTTAATACTCTGAACCCAAATCCCTCGATGGATGTCACAGGAAGGAAAACAGGCTGCTACCCTGTTCTGTTGAGTTTTACAGGGCTCCGGGAAAAAAGGTCCCATCCGGACAAGTAGATTTTCCTACTGGCCAAGTAACTGTTTTTTTCAGCTTACCTTCCCAATTGGCAAAGTTCTAGGCAATTCAACCTACCGTAAAATTCTGAAAATAAGTCCCAGGGCTTATATTTTTCAAAGGCCCTTTTTGAGGGGCTTATTTTTGGAGGGGCTTCTAATCAGAGGGGCTTATCTATGGAGGGAAATTTGCGTTTCAAAATCGATTGGGCTAGCCCTATAGTTGGAAGGAAATTTACCGTTTTTGCTTTGTATTTGAGGGCCAAGTACAAGCCCCTAGGGGCTTATAATTATTTGGAGGGGCGATTTAACAGAGGGTTTTTTGCGTTACAAGTTTGGGGCGCTTATATTTGGAGGGGCTTATTCATGGAGGGCCTTATTTTTGGAATTTTACGGTATTTAACTGAGATGAGCAAGACCAGGAAAGCAAACAGTCAGCCTTGTGACGCTGCGTGTTTTAAAGCCTTGTACTGATATTAATATTCGTGAACCAAATTTGTGCCACCTCATATAATAAGTTTATAGACTGCAAAACAGTTCGCATTTTTGCGTATTCAAGTACGCGCGAGCAGTCAAACAAAAGGTGTGGAACGAGGCTGAAAACAGAGAGCGAGACTGGGGAGAGACGCTAGAAATACGGACTGTCCGTTTTGAATACGTTATATTCGTTCGAATTACCCGCTTCTCCCAGCCACGGGCAATTCCCATTGGCTAATTTTCGATGCAAGCTGTCACCAAGCTGTCAAGTAATGTTTTCAACAAGTCATTCGCGATATTCCCTACCAAGATGAATTGCTAAAGCTTTCGCCGTAAAATGACGGATCGGCCGGATATGCTCGCAAGAATTGGGATTTGTTTTAAAATCGGAGCAGAGGGAAGCGTTGGAGTTACTGCTAAGGAGAAAGGATGTTTTCTGTGTTCTACCGACAGGATTTGACAAGAGCCTCATTTATCAGATGTGGTTCATGCAAACAGTTCTTCAAGTTCTGTTCAGTGAACAGTGAGAGCTGCTTGCCCAAAAGACAAGCTGAAATTCTAGGTTTCTCTTTTTCAAGCCCTGTTTTAGACATTTTTCTTCTAGCACTCTCTTAGACTACTTGCAGTCCGCCTTTTCTCTCAAAATCGGTCTAGTTCTTATCCCATCCAGCGCGATTCCAAACCGCAATGTTATTATTACAGAGACGAGACGAGAAAAGACGCACTGCTGATTTTTTTGTAGTAAACAAACCCTCCGTCAGCCCAGAAACGGAGAAACCGATTGGTCAATTGCACAACTGTTGACAGATCATTGACTGGTCTGTGGTGAGATTGCAAGCCATAAAAATAGTCATGCGTCACATCCAACTGCAAACAATAGTGAACCAAGCAGTAATCTCAGTTATACTACTACATGAGAAATCTCTGCAATTTGATTGGCTCAGAGCAGTGGTATTTCAGCTTAATTTGACATACCTTCATGTGAAAATTACAAAACTTTTGCGGGTAGTAGTATAAACAAATAATAGCATGATTTGTACGTGATATTTGGCATATCCACCACTCGTGATATTTTAAAAATTGTCTCAAATCTCACTCGCCTAACGGTTCCTGAAATTATGTTTAAACTACAAATCATGCTGTTACCTATACTAGGATGTGTTACAGAACGAAACTGCTGTAAATTTCCTCAAGGGAAACAAATTCAAGGCAATCTTACCGCATTTATAGAAAGAGTAATTTTTTCAGTTGTTTATGTTCTATTTATAAATCTTTTCAAGTTACTCGTGTTTACTAATTAATTAAAATTAACTTGACAGCTTCGTCGTTCCCAGGCAGAACAAAAGAGTCAGTAGTCTCTTAATTTTTGTTCTCGGGCTTACGTCCTCGTTTCTTGCGGTTCTCGGCTTTGCCGCTTGCGTGCTTAGGTTTCACGTGCAGTAACTTTGCAAGGAAAAAGAAGAGACTGCTTGAAGTCTAGCACTCTCTTTACTGCTCGCCTTATTCAGTGCCTTCAGTCCAGTGGGATGTCATCCTTATTATTGTTCACCACATCAAAAAAAACATTTAGGAAACGTTACACCCTTGTCAAAAGCAGTTCCTGTTTGTCTTCTTCTAACCTTTGGCCAAGGGGCAAAACAAGGTTCCAGTCAAAAGGAATTTCAGAAACAGCATTACACATATTCTCCACTAGGTTCTGAAAGTCTACAGGTCCTGCTGCTGCCACACGGATAATGTACTTATAAAATTCAATAACCTGCTTCAGAGAGGCAAGAACACTGTACCTCAAGTTTATGTCACTTGCGTTCCAAGTGTGTGATCCAAAACAACTCAAGATGACAGATGGAAGCAGAAAGATTGACCTGACAATGGAAGGGCGTTTCTTTTGTATTTCTCTCAGATCCTCTACTATTGTTCTTTCCATAGGGTCGAAATTTTCAAGGATACAATCAGCGTTGCTCGACGCTTTGATCAAATCCTTTACCGTGCCAAGACAAACCTTCCTTGCCCTCAATAGTCCGACTACTTCTGTATTTTCTTTAAATAACACCAGTTCCGACTGTAGTTGGTTGGATGGACTACTCAATTGTTCTTGTTCTTGGACAGGTGAAGAACGCTCACCTTGTGTAACTAGGATCAACTGCTCTGCAAATGTCACAGGGTTTTCCATAATCTGCTCTACTCTCTCTGTCAGTGATTCCAGAATTGCTGGATCTTCAATGTAATCAATGCCAAACAAATTGTATGACCTTACAAAGTAATGCGGCAAATGCCTTTCCCTGAGAGCTTTCAGTAGGTTCGCAAATAGTTTCGACATACACTCCGCTCTCCTGCTTTCGATCCACATCTCGCCACCGGTTTCCTCAATCGTTCGCAGAAAAATGTTCTTCAGGTGAAATGATACTACACCCTTTGTCTCTGTAGAAAGATAATCACGATGATAAGCCTTTAGGCAGCGGTAACACTCACGCTGAATTTCATTTATCTGCTGGCTTAAAAAGTATTCTGCATGAGAAAAGGAGATTCTGAAGTCGCATTCTGGGTTGCCACCGTTCTTTGGAGCGTTCACGACCAAGTGGAATCCCTCCCGAATAACTTTATCAACTACGTCAGGTGAAGGCCATTTCCGCTGTCTTTTCCTCCATTCTTGAGCAACCTGGGGCCATGTTAGGCATCGAAATGCAGGGATATTGTCAACAAGCACCTTTGCCTCGCTATAAATGCTGTTAATGCACTCGAAAAAGGATTCATTTTCACCCTCACTCGACAAAAATGTAGAGATTGACGACTCTTCTCCCCCTTTAGTGTGTTTGTGAAGTGCAAGTTCGTTTAGGAGTTTTCGACAGAAGGAAGCAGCCTCAAAATTTGCAAAGTCAACTGTCCATTTTACAGCTGGACTGGTCATGCTGTTCTTTACTGAAGCAGAAACAAAACCTAGTGCCGCTGGGACCAATACAGATTGAAACACGTCGTCGGCGTTATTGCTGATGCTTACTGAACCAAAAATCGCTGGATGGAAATTCTTTAACGCTGAAGTCGCTACGTACTCCGTGTTTTCCGCAAGACAGGACTGCAAAACGGGGTGACCTGTTCCTCTGATTCTGACGTGCAGTGGATTAGAAGGGAAACAGTATTCGATCAGTTCGTCATCGATCATTAACTCATCTGCAGTCGGAAAGACCACAACATCTAAATCCGGGAAAAAATCCACACGCAAATCTTCAGCGGAGCTTCCATACAGTTGGAACCTGACCTGTTCTGGTTCACGACGTAGATTCTCAGTGATCACCTCGAAGAATTCTTGTAGGATGATACTCTGCCATAAGCCAAAACTATCATTGAAGTCGACTTCGACTGCTAAACACTCGTATAAACAACTAAGGTACTCATTTTCTGCATCGTCACTAGACGCCATTTGCCGTAGAATGAGCAACAAAGAAAAGCGCTCTTTTGCCTCAGCGATCAGACCTGGCAACTTAAAAACTGGCAATAGCCCATTTTAGAGTTAGGCCCAGTTCATACGTCGTGCTTCTGCCGTGCCGAACCTAATTAATATTGGGTTCGACAGAAGCACGGCATAAGCACGACTTCAATTCAGACGTCGTGCCAGAGTCGAACTTAATTCAGGGTTCGCACAGTAGTCAGTACAGCGGTAAGCGGTAATGAAAATGGCGCCGCACCGTAACCTCCAGCGTAAATTGCTACTTTTAAAACTCTTACAAAACTCGAGGAGGAGAAGAAAAGAAATGCAGCAGAAAATCCTTTTCCTTTTGACCGTCAGGCGAATGTTATTATTAGAAGTTTTCTTTCTTTCTGCTCTTCTTATTTGTTCCGAGAAAACCACTGCTGATCGATCATGTCGACGGCTTTCCCGTAACAAGGGATGGTTCGAAGAAGTATGGAACACATACACTGATCAGAGGTTCAAGAAAACGTTTCGTGTATCAAAAGCCACCTTTAATTTTATCCTTGGTCGTATACAACACGATTTCGATGACACTGACTCAACATCGCCGATCGCTTCCTCGTCTTCCTCTTCATCTTGTTCTTTATAGCCAGCTAGTGGAATATTTTCGTCAAAAGGTAGTTCGTCTTCTGATGAATTATCGGACTCTGCAGCACTGCCAACCAAGGAGGAAGGAGCATGCAAACTTGCACGGAAAGCCGCCATGTTTGTTTTAAACCATTCTCGACCCCGGCCCAGTGCTTACGCTTCTGATTCCTGGCCGTCATGCGCAGAGGAGCTCTGGGGCAATAAACAGAATCAATGCGCATACTCATTGAAGGACATTTTTCCTCGAAGCTACTCGCGGGACTCGCAAGATAACAATTCCCGCGAAAAATACATTTCTGAAATTTATGCATTTAGTTCGACACGGCATAAGCACGACGTCTGAATCGCTGCCGTGCCAGAGTCGTGTAGCACGGCAGACCTTGTCGAACTTAATTGTTCTGCCGCACTAAATTAAAAACTTTGATTCAGACGTCGTGCTTCTGCCGTGCTTGTGTCGAACTTAATTCAAGAATTAAGTTCGGCACGGCAGAAGCACGACGTATGAACTGGGCCTTACAGTTGGAAACAAGGTTGGAGTTGACCTTGTTTTGATACAGCCTTTCTTGCTTTATTATTTAAATCAAGTTGTTGTTATGCTAACTAGTGTTTTTAAGCAAAATTTACATTAGAAAAGGAAGGAGGTTTCTATCAAAACAAGGTCAACCTCAACCTCACGTTCACTCAAAGGCTAGGACACCAAGCCCACAACTGTAAAGTGGTCTATTTGACGGCAAGTACTTCATTTCATGGCTGAATGCCATATATTGCCTAGTCCCGGGAGACGCCTAGACAATCTCGGAGTGCGCATGCGTCAGCATTTTTGAAAAGTTCACACGGTCAACTGAAATAATCTATAAATAACTTTGCGCGTGAGTATCCTCCGCTAAAGATCGGCACTATTGACACTATTACAAAAATAACTAACCTAGTTCGTGTTATAAAAGAAACAAAAATATTACTTTGAATCGGAAAGAATACTACTGTATAACGTGCAAGTAATTTCTCTTTTAGTCCATCTTCAATTTAGTATTTTGAAAACCTTGACCGGTTTCCGGCCAGAAAAGCCACAGCGTAAAATAATAGTCTTTATTGACTTTATTGATGAAAAGATTGAAACAGTAGTTTGTTGACATTCTACCAAATTTAGAGACCAAATTCAACAGCCTGTCCGATTAGTTTGATAAGCTTCCAAATCCAAAAATTAAATTACATAAAGTATTTCGAAGTGAAAACGAGAAATTTATAGGAGCAAGCGAAAATAGAGAAACGAAAAATAGCTTGTCATATCCAAGAATAAATATAAACTTATTTCTTTAGCCTACCTTCCGATTCTTGATCAAATAATTTTTTTGCGACGCTGTTTTGCTTGACCTACAAATAGTTTTTGAGATGAAATAAAGTTCAAATTAGTTTAATGAAGTAAACGAAAAAGAAAGGCCAAACGACTTTCAAAAATGAAAACGTGCACTGAATAAAAATGTTCGTTTCTCTGTACTCTCCATGGCTCCTGGACATCTTTCATCAGCGCGGAAAAGTTATTGACAGCTCGCCCGCTTCCAAAAGCTCCGCCCTAAGTGAGACAAAAATAGGGAGTTTAAGCAAATCGCTACGGCGACCTCTACTACGGCGGTCGTGGATGCGGTGTCCTGGGGAGAGTACGTCTCGTAGCTCGCCAAATTTCAAGCTCGGTTCTTGCTCACTTGCTTTCGCTATAATTTATCAACAACAGAATTCAATGGTGGTCAAGTAAGAAAACGGCCAATTTAAAAATTTCGTTTGCCAAGAAGAATATTGATAGTAAACATCATCAGAGGGCGATTCGTACACAAAACAGAAAACTACAGATGAAGATCGGAGTAAGCTGCTAGTGATGTTTCTTCTTGTGTACCGCATTTAACAACAAATCAACAAATTCAGCGTTTTAGATTCTATTCTATTCTTGTTTAAACAGCCTTCAGTGACATTTAGCTTTATTGCTAACAGTCGTGCTTACGGTTTTCGTCTAGCCTTTGTTTGTGCTGGCGGATTTTCTGCGGCCCTGGCGCGGCAGAACTCATGGCACACTCGCTTGAGGATCGAAATCTCAAACTGAGAAAACGCAAGGAAAACGTAAACACTGGAAAACCAGAAGCCTCGAATACTTTCTTCATAAAGTGAAAAACAATCTATGATAGCTTTTAAAACCAGTGATCGTAAAAAATAGGAGAAGAGTCGACTTTTATACTCACGTAGTAGCGACTACGCCGGAAGACAGCTCTTCACGTCGTAGGATTTGGCGCTACGGAGAAAGGTCATTTCCAAGCATACGCACTGCGTCATTTCGGGGCTTTTTTACTTCCGGCCGCCGTAGTAGAGGTCGCCGTAGCGATTTGCTTAAACTCCCTAATGTCTCACTTCTCCGAGTTTGTCTATAGGCCTCAAAAACTTTCTCGGACCACGTGACCCGAAAACGCATCGGCCGCGCATAATAATGAGGCCTAGGGACTAGGCAATGCCAACAACAACAACACCAAAAGCTTTATTTGCATGACCATAAAGGAATTACAGTATTGCAAAAGCTATTAGTCTAAATTTAAGTACTAATTCAACTAATTAGTAAGTGCAAAACATTACATTGCCATATACACGACAAGCCCACGATGCCCTTCCAGTACCAGCCTCGTTCCCAGTCGTTCTCGGTGATTTCGGATGTGACGTCACCTTTCAAGCTTGTCGGGAAAGTTCCAAGCCTCCTCTGGTAACTCGGATAGCGCGAACTGACGTGGGTACGAGGCTGTACCAGTGCGTGTACTATGAGTAGAAGGTGTACTGGGTGTTACTTGGTGTAGTAGTTGTAGTCGCTGTAGTAGCTGCAGTCGGTGTAGTACCTACTACGGCTACTACAGCTACTACGGCTACTACAGCTACGACGGCTACTACACCTACTACAGCTACTACACCTACTACGACTACTACAGCTACTACACCTAATGCAGCTACTACATCTACTACAGCTACTACGGCTAATACACCTACTACGGCTACTACACCTACTACACCTACTACGGCTACTAAACCTACTACACCTACTGCAGCTACCACAGCTACTATAGCTACTACGGCTACTACACCTACCACGGCTACTACACCTACTACAGCTACAACAGCTCTTCCACCTACTGCAGCTACTACAGCTACTACACCTACTACAGCTACCACAGCTACTACATCCGCTACAGTTACTACGCCTTCTACAGCTACTACACCTTCTACAGCTACTACAGCTACTACACCTATTACAGCTAGGTATTACAGCTACTAAACCTATTACGGCTACTACACCTACTACAACTACTACACGTACTGGTATCGTTGAGGGAATTGTCGCAAGGCATTGTTGGCTTGTCGTGTATATGGCATTCAGCCATGAAGTCAATTTGACCGCCTGACTATGTTTGGAATGCTATTGTTGACAGCAGATACAGCAGTAACAAATTCATCACGTGATGATGCTTATTGAGATTTGGCAGAAGAGATGATATTTGACGGAGAATTCGTTTTCATAAAACGGCAAACATTTTTGTAGTGTTTTACTGTGACGACCAAACGTTTTGGTAATCTAAAGGTTATATGGAATGAAGATCTTCCTTTTTCTCAATTTGAAACAACCACGCTTGTATTTTGGAGCTTGCGAGTTTAAGGTTAAATGGTTTAGGGGTGATAATTTCATTCCCAGGAGGACATTTTGTTCTTTTTTTATTTCACATTATTTATGAGGAACAGATTGTCTATTCAGCATGAAGGTAATCCCCAATCGACTAATAAAAGAAAACTAAAGCGTGTTTTCATGATATGCCTATCGTTTGAAGTGACATGTTAATTCTATCGTTTCGTTCACGCTAAATTTCTGATGCAACTATAAATTTTATTTCACTGTCTGTTAGAGGGGGGTGATAACCAATGACATGGGAAATGACACTTTTTAATAAATGGGAAGCGACCATAACGTGGCCTTTGAGCGTGCTCTCTGGGGGTGAGCAACACAAGCAAACTCGTCCCCTCCCCGATAGAGCTCCCCAGAGAGCTTGTTCGCGCAAGCTGACCACCATCACCGGAGTAAACTTTGGGAAATGGTCAGACTTTGGTATTATGTTTCAAGAGATAGCAATTTGCAGATACACTGCTTAAAACTTTTCTCCACTTAATCGGTCGTGTACACTTCATGCGAACGTGGCTCCTGCCTCCTTTTCTTGCGTATAAACGTTCGCAAAGAAATAGAAGCAGTTGGATAACAGCCAATAAGGAAACGGCGCCCCTTGCACATTTACTTGAAATAGAGCAACCAATTATTAACGATATTTTTACTTGAAAACCTATTTTTTCCCGTAGCTTGTCGTTTACGACAGGTGGTCGCACATGGAGGTTCGGCTGTATTTTGCAAATCAAGCGTGAAAAAAAAATCGAGCATTCAAGGTCTATATCACCTCAAATTCCTTATTACTTTCGATTGTACAGCATACAGAGCCAGGTTCCTGATCATGACAGAGCTGCAATACTCGTCACAAATCTTGAAACACTTGTGTGATTTTCTCCTTCTCCGATGTTGATTTGGGTATTACAGTCGTCTCAGTGCTCCAATTAGTACGCGTGGCTCAACATTGGGGAAGGAAAGGAGCACATTTGAGTGAGAAAAAAGGTGGGAAGAGTGAATGTAAGAAATTTGGAGAAAATTCAAGAAAAACAGCTTCTGTTTCAACGATTTGTGACGAGTATTGTAGATTGTGGTATACTGGCCGGGTACATTCGTCAGGGTCGGCCAGGGTTTTGGGGGTACAGTATATTGGGGTGTTTAATTTCAGGTATACAGTACTTTTATGCTTAAATTTGGGTATAAATTATTCCGTCACGACCACTTGTTGTATAAAGTATACCATGTTTTTCTTAATTTTGGTATTTTACACGAGTTTTAGTATAATGTCTTGGTATTTTGGAAGGTATATTTCGGGTATTTTGGTATTCCACCACCCCCCCCCCCCCTTCCCCCCTGGCTGACCCTAATTCGTTATATACCGTAAAATTCCGAGGGGCCCTTTTTGAAGGGCTTATATTCAGAGGGGCTTATGTACGGCTAAGGTTATACTTGGAAGGAAATTTGCGTCTTTAAATCGATTGGGCTAGCTTGTAGTTGGAAGGAAATTTATGTCAGCAATTTGCGAAAGGTTTCACCGAAACCCGCTTTGAGGACGTAGACCTAGCCAAGAGTGAAGTGTGAACTACGCAAACAGCAATTAACTGTGACACTTTCTGACTTCAGTCATTTGGCACACGTAATAGTTATTTGGCAAATACAACAATTGATATGTTACTGTACCGTTATTGCTTTGTTTTACTTTGTATTTCCAAGCATAAGCGCCCGGGGGTTTATATTCGGAGGGGCGATTTAACGGAGGGGTTTTTGCGTTACGAGTTCAAGGGGGTTTATATTTGGAGGGGCTTATTTTCGGAATTTTACGGTAATTACCACCTTATTACGTCCCAAACAGCCAAACCAGTATTACGTTAGCTTTATACAAACTCGTTTCTGTCCTCCCACGTTTATAACTTTGGGAGACTCTTTGTCACCAGATAGACCAGAAACACGTGCTAAATATGAAACCGTCTTTTTGTGCCTCAATTATTAAATGACCTAAATCTGAATAAAGAAGCTGGTCATGGTATGCGGCGAAAAAGAGGTAGTTCTATAGCAAAAGTCCACGTTTCCTATAAAAAAGGGTAACTTCAGTGTAGTGGAATGCTATCCAGATCTGAATCCAGACCTTCAGATAAGGGGGGCCAGTCATCCAGACCCAGAGATGGGGGAGGATCTCAAAAATTTTTTTTTCGGCCCTTCGGGTCTCAGTTTAGTCGAAAAAATATAGGGGAGGTCCCCCTCCCCTGGATCTTTTACTGCAATGCTTGTCAAATGTCTATGAAAGTTCTTTTTGTACAACATAGTTGTCCAAAGCATATGACAAACTTTTTCCCGTGTACACTAAAGTAAGCAATTTAAAAATTATTGATATTTCTCAGAACTTCACTAACTTTTAAATTTAGCAGCTCTGTGAATTTATTTTCCAGTTCTCTGAGGCTACATGATTGGATTGTGTGAATTTCAGGTCACCTTTGTGATAAAAACAAATTGTACATTTACCCAGGGCTGTCATTAAGGGCCCGGGTCTGGAAATTTCCCCCAGCTACTATGAATGTGGTCTCCGGCTACTTTCATAGGAAAACAGAAGAAAAATAGAACCAAAAGAAATCCCTAGCTGTTTGATTCCCCGCCTACTTGTCGTATTTGCCCGGCAACTTGAAATCTTAGTGAAAACCCTGATTTACCGGTGGAAAATACCCCTACCTGGCCATGTGCCAACCTAACATTTAAAATCATACACATAACGCTTAAATTTGGTATTAATTTATATCTTTAATACCCTTTAATACATGTAATTTACCTTGTACACTGTTGTAGTCAGGGGTGTAGCCAGCTTTTCAACTAGTTGTAGGTCTGGCTGACTTTGATTTCCACATATCCAGAATATTGAACACATGACAAGTACACAATGACCTCACCAACACTGTGAGCTCTTAAGCTTTTTGCTCACCCCAACAACACATAATTTATTACAAGCGGTAGAATGATCAAACCAAACATTTGTAGGCCCAGGCCTACAGGTCTATGCGCTGGCTGTGCTCCTGATAGTTAAGCCCTTGCCCACTTCAATTAGAAAACAAAGCAGTGAGAACTCAAATGCTCAACTATATAAATTATATGTAATTTGTTTCGTAGACTACAAGTAGTCCTCATTTTTCCTCAGGAATAGAAAAGTGAGCGAAACGCGAGGAAGGTGAGACGCAGTGGGGGTTCATTTCTCTCTCCCTACCGCGTCTCGCCTCTCTCACTTGGTGATGCTTTTCATGCGTGCTCGCGCTTTACTCACTCTACTATCCCTGAGGAAAAATGGGTACTACTCGTAGTCTACAAAAATATAATTACATATAATAATTGTTGTGTTCACAGGCCGCGTCCCCTGATGGTGAAGCGATAGTTTCTGGAGCAGGAGATGAAACTCTTAGATTTTGGAATGTACTCAACAAAGCTCGCTCTCACAAGGTATTATTTTCTGCTGTTAATATGTTGCTTTGTCGTAAAGGGGCCCTATGTCACAGTGAGTGCCTATTTTTTTGGTTATAGCTGAGCTGAGATTGTAACTAAGTATTCTTGTACTTGGAACTCCAAAGGAAAGATCAAAGAGAAAGCAAAGCATGATTGTCATTAACAGTCCCTTTAATTGAGGTGTATAAATCCCGAAACCAAACCAAGTGATGATATTGGCCAATCTCAGCAGATGCAGACAGTCAAACGAACTAATCAGAATGCCAAATCAGCTGGCTGCATTTTTCTGCGCTTTGATACGAAGACATCTTTTTGTCATTGGCAATCACAATAGATGCAGCAAGTCGAATGAACCAATCAGAATGCCAAGTCAGCTGGCTAAATTTTCCCACGCTTTGATTCAAGGACATCCTCGTATCCAAGCACGGGAAAAGTCAGTTATTTTTGTTTACAGGACCTCTGATAAATCGAAAAAGTGATACAATATTTTATTCATTCACAAGGGACTTAAAATAACACAAGTCATATTTCCTTAGTCTACAAGTCCCTAATTCTATCTCTCCAAAATAAATAATTTCTTATATTTTCTTGAACAGGAATCAAAGTCAGAGCTCAATCTGTTCTCAAGAATAAGATAATACTGCTATTCTAAAAACTAACTAATTACATCGTACGGTCATTTAAAAATTGTTATTTTAAATTGCCAGTCAACAAGTAACATGAAACTGTTGACAGGATGCACAAGAAAGAGGATTTACAATAATTTTATATTACTCACATATATAATGTAAAATTTACACGTTGCTTATGAAATTCGTATCGTCGTATGTGATGTAACGATTTGGTATAATATTATTTAAAAAAAGGAAAGAATCCTCCAACTAGCTAATTACTAATTACAGATAAGCGTAATAGCACCATTTTAGGACACAACAAAATAAAAAAGATACTAGAACATTGTAACTTGTGGAGAAGGTTATTGATTGCTGTGTTCATTGGTGGTGCGAAATTCCTGTTATAAATCCAGGTGTAGTTAATTGATTAACTGATAATCAATAATTCGAAATCGATAAAGAGAAAAAGTTGTGACTTCGATTAATCTCAATTTCCGATAGAAGTCGATAATGATAGCTTTATTGATTGTTATCGATTATTATGGGGAAGGATTTAAGTCATTCGGTACAAGTTCAACATAGGTATCATTGAGTCATTCAATCATGGTATTATGTAGTTTCTTAAATACTGATGAAATACTTAAAAGACTTGTATGCACAGTGAAAAAACAGCTTTCACCAACCAAGTACAACCCCTTATGCCAAAAGATGGCAGCGTTCTGGCCTTGGAGGTCTTCAGTGCCCGTGTATATACAGTAAAAACCTGCATATAAGAACCTAAGTTTTTCCAAGCTAGGCTAAGAAGGTTCTAATAAAAATAGGGCTAATAGGAAAATTAGGCTACTCAGGTTCTTAAACAGGTTCTTATTTTTAAAAATAAATAACGTGTTTGTCATTGGTGGGTGTGGCCTGTTTGGGGCCTATTATTGCAAACATTTTTAAGCCATTTATGAAGTTTATATATTTTCCTAACTGGTAGAGCTTGTTCTAAGAAATGTGTGTATTCAGTGCTTGACTGAATGTTTCAAAATTGTAGGCTAAAACAGGTTCTTATGGAAAAGGGGTCTAAAAAGACAATCTTAGCGTAACAGGTTCTTAAAATCTAGGTTCTCATTCACGGGTTGTAACTGTACCACATTGAACTGGATTCCAATGTGAGCAAGATTGCAAGGAAAGAAATACAAGATGGAGTCAATGGCACAGGGTTGAATGGACATGTAAAGATCTATTAAAACAAACCAGGAAATGAAAGAGAGAAAAAAATGCAAGGTGATAAAGAGTAGTCGCTGAACTGAAGCCGGTCTTGTGGGTGTTGTTTGCCAAATAGCGTGGTCATGTTCAGAATATCTGAACCTTATTCATGTACTCCTCAAGACTATCCGGCTTGTTATCGATTACCTTCGATTTTTATCGATTTTTTTAATCGATAATAATCAAAAAATTATTTTTTCTGTAACTTCAATTTTTATCGATTGCCAATATCAATAATATTGATAACAATCAGCGGATTAAGGTGGCTTGTCTGGATTTTTTAGGGGGGATACCTCTCAAGTTTGTGCATTAACAGTACGTTGGCATGAGTAAAGATATGGGAAAAAGGTTACCACAACTGTATTATATAAAGATGAAAATTTCTTATGATCTGGGTTTTATTGCAATCAGAGTTGCCATGGCAACATAACGATGCCATTACGTTTTTTATTTATCTTTGTATTTCTCTGTACCAGGAATTTTTTAAAAGAAATCACTTGAGGGAGTTTGTAGTTGCCATAATTGCCTCAATTATGGCAAAGTTTGAACAAATTCTGTGAGAGCGTTTTCGAAATATTTTGAAACAAAGGTTTAAGAATCACAAAAACAGTCAAATAGCATGCTATCCACACAATTAGCTATTATTTTAAGAACATGATAAGCTTGGGAAATACGGCTTCATCTCATATTGGTTGATTCCATTGAAAACTGCGTACAAAAAAAGAGGCAAATTGCTCTGAGCAGAATTTTATTGACTTGCATTCAGTTGCATTTGTTACAGTTTTTGCAGGTAATTTGGTCCATTGCTACAAATTTTGCATTATTCAAAAAACTGCTCGATAAATTTCTTTATAAATTTGGAAATCCCGAGATCAATTGTCAGAAAAATTACACCCTGCAAGTTTCAGGAACATTGAATAGAGGGAAGGCTTTTAAATAGGGCCTCAAAAAAATTGGTTATATTTAATATACGGGTAACCAATTTTTCTGCCAGATTTTGTATTTACGAGTGAGCGTCTCATTATTCACTGGCATTGTTTTCAAGTTTCATATGCATGTGCACATTTAGCAAAAAGATAAAATTTGTACCAAAAAGGACCCTCGGTTAAATCTCCAGAATATGCTAATAACTGGGTAAGAAATTAGTGATATATTATAATATCACAGCAACGGTTTGTCAGAGTTTCTGTGATGTTATTACCTGCGTAAGATTAAGTTCTGCATCCTAAACGATGAGCAGAGACATTCACCATTTCGGTTCTCACTGCTATCTGTGACACAAGCCAATAATTTATTAGCATATTCCGAATGTTTCTTCGGAAAGTAATCGAGAGTTCTTTTTTATGCAAATTTATTTCTTTTGCTAGTTGTGTAGGTTGCGTTGGATGATGGGGTTGTTACATTGCCATGGTGATTCCGATTGCAAAAAAACCCAGATCATAGGAAATTTTCATCTTTATAATAATACAGTTGTGGTAACCTTATTTCCATATCTTTACTTATGCCGACGTAGTTAATGCTCAAACTTGGGAGGTATCCAGTCGAGCCACCTTAAATTGATTGATTTCCAATTTCGATTTCTAGTTGATTAACTACACCTGGCAAAGTTTTAACATTCCATACCCAAATCCTGTGACCACACCCCCCCCCCCCTTCCCCCCTGAAAAAAAGGATGGGATCGGATTGGATTTGTGATTTCCGGCAAACGCCATTTTATGGTTGTCACAGGAATGGAAACAGCCTGCTACCCTGTTCTGTTGAGTTTTACAGGGCTCGGCGAAAAAGGGGCCTATTTGGTAGTCTGGGACAAGTAGATTTTCTTGCTGGCCAAGTAACTATTTTTTCAGCTTACCTGCCCAATGGACAAAGTTCCAGGCAAGTCATCCTATAACAAAATCATTAAGATGAGCAAGAAGTAGCCCTGGGTTAGCAAAATGTGAGAGCTGCTTGCCCAGAGGACAAGCTGGAATTCTAGGTTTCTTTTTTTCCAAGCCCTGTTTGAGACATGTTTCTGCTTGCAGTCTCTTTACTGCTCGCCTCATTTAGTACCTTCAGTCCAACGGGATGTCATCCTCAAGTTCCTCATTCTTGTACAGCTCATCAATAATCTCTTTTACGGAACATTTCATCTCTGTCAAAACGAGTTCCTGTTCGTCTTCATCTAAGCTATTGTCTATGACTTTAGGCAAATCCTTTATCATGCCAAGACAAACCCTCTCTACAGTCTTTCGTCCGACTCGTTCTGTATTTCCTTTCTTTAACGGAGAGAATAACATCAGTTCCGACTGTAGTTGGTTGAATGGACTATTCATTTGTTCTTGTTCTTGTTCTTGGGCAGGTGAAGAACGCTCACCTTGTGTAACCAGGATCAATTCCTCTGCAACTTTCACTGGGTTGTCCATAATCTGTTCTACTTTCTGTGTCAGCGATTCCAGAATCGCTAGATCTTCGATGTAATCAATGCCAAACAAATTGTATGACCGTACAAAGTAATGCGGCAAATGCCTTTCCCTGAGAGCTTCCAGTAGGTTCGCAAATAGTTTCCACATACACTCCGCTCTCCTGCTTTCGATCCACATCTCGCCACCAGTTTCCTCAATCGTGCGCAGAAAAATGTTCTTCAGGTGAAATGATATTAGACCCTTTGCCTCTGTAGAAAGATACACACGATGATATGTCTTCAGGCAACGGTAACACTCACGCTGAATTTCATTTATCTCCTGGCTTAACAAGTATTCTGCATGAGAAAAGGAGATTCTAAAGTCGCATTCTGGGTTGCCACCGTTTTTTGGAGCTTTTACGACCAAGTGAAATCCCTCCCGAATAACTTGATCAACTACGTCAGGTGAAGGCCATTTCCGCTGTCTCTTCCTCCATTCCTGAGCAACCATGGGCCATGTTAAGCATCGAAACGCAGGGATAAACTCAATAAGCATCTTTGCCTTGCTTAAGAAGCTGTCAATGCGCTTGGAAAAGTAATCATTTTCATCTTCACTCAACAAACATGGACAGTCTACGATGGACTCTTCTTCTCCCCCTTTACAGTAGTGTTTGTGAAGTGTAAGTTTGAATTTGTTTAGGAATTTTCTCACATATGACTGCAAGTCTGATGTAATTTTTATAGCTGGACCGGTCATGTTGTTTTTCACTGAAAGAGAAAGACCTGGCATTGCGACAAATGTAGCTGGCAACACGTCGTCGGGGTTATTGGTGATGCTTACTGAACCAAAAATCGCTGGATGGAAATTCTTTATCGCTGAAGTCGCTACGTACTCCGTGTTTTCCGCAAGACAGGACTGCAAAACGGGGTGACCTGTTCCTCTTATTCTGACGTGCAGCGGATTAGAAGGGAAACAGTATTCGATCAGTTCGTCATCGATCATTAACTCATCTGCAGTCGGAAAGATCATAACATCAAAATCCGGGAAAAAATCCGCATGTAAATCTTCAGCGGAGCTTCCATACAGTTGAAACCTGACCTGTTGTTGTTTACGACGAAGATCCTCAGTCATCATCTCGAAGAATTCTTCTGCCAAGGAACTCTGCCATGAAAATGCGCCTAACCTCTTCTTGTCGTCAACTTCGGCTGCTAAACACTCGTACAAATGACTAAGGTGCTGATTTTCTGAATCTTCACTAGAAGCCATTCGTCGTAGAATGAGCAACAGACAAAAGTGCTCTCTTGCCTCATCGATCGGACCTGGCAACTTCTTTGACCGC
The DNA here is from genome assembly GCA_964035705.1 of Porites rus. Lineage (NCBI taxonomy): Eukaryota > Metazoa > Cnidaria > Anthozoa > Scleractinia > Poritidae > Porites > Porites rus. Next base: position 20,734,318 of record OZ038003.1, on the reverse strand, counting down.
TTGACTCACAGGTAACCCATTTGAAATAGTATAGGGATTTGTATGGGGTAAAACCTATCGTTTCTGTAACCTACGAAAATGAAAGGATGTCGTAAGCTGTTTTTATTGAAATCCTTTCATTTTCGTAGGTTACAGAAACGATAGGTTTTTGCTCATACAAATCCTTATATTTCGAATGTTACGCAATGATGCCGATTTCTCGCTGATACTCACATTTCGAGCTTGGGATACCTGTGCTTGACTATCTATACATGGCCGCGCGGGGACACGAAATTTCTCTTCGAGTGTTGAAAAATATTTCACGAGCGAGCGCAGCGAACGAGTAAAATATTTTTTTCAACACGTTTTGTTGCGTAACATTCGAACAATAAGGATTTGTATGGGGAAAAACCTATCGTTTCTGTGACCTACGAAAATGAAAGGATTTCAATAAAAACAGCTCACGAAATCCTTTCATTTTCGTAGGTTACAGAAACGATAGGTTTTTTCCCCATACAAATCCGTATATTTCGTTAATTATATAAACACCAATGAAATGCCAAATAGTTTTTTGGTCTAAAAGGTGCGATTTATTATGAAGCCATAGCAACGGTGATATTTTCACATGTGCAGATACGTAACATGTTATTTTCACATGTGAAGATCTATCAAGTTCTCGCGCGAAAGCTCACTTGGTATTTCATTGGTGTTTATATAATAAACAGTGGAAACATGCTTATTGAGATTTGGCAGCAGGGATGATATTTGACGAAGAGTTCTTTTCAACCTCGTCCCCAGGGACGAGGTTGAGTTCTTTTACAATAAAACTGCAAACATTTTTCCAGTGCTTTATTGTGACGACCAAACTTTTTGCTAATCTAAAAATATATGGAATGAAAGTTTCCTTTTTTCTTCAATTTCAATACAACCACGCTTGTACTTTGGAGCTTGCGAGTCAAAGGTTAAGGGGTGTTATTTTCTCTCGCAGGATGAATGAACACTTTTTTCATCTATTAATTTAACATTATCTATAAGAGGAACAGATTTTCTACGACTCAGCATAAAGGTGATCCCTAAATCCACCTAAAGAAAACTAAAGGGTGTTAACATGATATGCCTATCGTTCGAAGTGACATGTTTCTTCTAACAGCATCTAAATATTGTTTCGTTAGCGCTAAATTTCTGATGCAACTATAAATTTTTTCTCACTGTTTGTTACAGGACAGCTGAGAGGAGGCTGATCACAAATGACACGGGAAATGACACTTTTTCGCGTTGCATTCTGGGAATAAATGAAAAGAGACCATCACGTGGCCTGCGAGCAAGCTCTCTGGGGGCGAGGAACACACGCAAACATGTTTCCTCCCCACTAGAGCTCCCCGGGAGCTTGCTCGCCAAGCTGACCACCATCACCGGCGTAAACTTTGGGAATGTCAGACTTTGGTATCATGTTTCAAGAGAAAGCAATTTGTAGATACACTGCCAATAACTTCTCTCCTACCTCTTAATCGGTCGTATACATCTCATGCAAACGTGGCCCCTGTCTCCTTTTCTTGCGTATAGATGTTGCAAAGAAAATACAAGCAGTTGGATAACAACTGCTTTGTCACGAAAGTAAATTTTACTTCCGGGTTTACTTTTTCATGTTTAATAGGGACAAATCATCATTTGCCAATCTCGTTCCTAGGATATGAGGAAACGCCCCTTGCACGTTTATATTAAAACAGAGCAAGCAATTAATAACAATATTTTTATTAAGTTACTTACTACGTTTTATTCTTTACACAGGTTTGGCAAACTTAGAAGCAATCCTACTTCATTATCTCAGTGTTTTCGCAACTGAAGGACGGCGCGAGAAATAAGCGCTTCAGTAGCTTGTTCGATTTTTCCAGTTTTTACGGTCATCAAAACGCAAAGTAGAGCCTGTCGACTTTGCGAAGACTTAGTGGTCGCTTCATACATTATCGGTTAGTTAGGAGGATACGAACCATAGGGGATCTCTCCCGAGGAGGGTTGAGGAAACATCTACTTTTTGGGACAGTATTTACTGCCTCGAAGTTAGGATATTCTTAGTTCCATCTTACTTAAATGTTTGATATATTGTCAGTAGCAAAAAAGCGTACATTGACCAAAGTGGCCAGACTAACCGTCAAGTGATCGCTTTAAAGAGGTTTTCCGGACAATAGGTAATATTTAAAACAGCCACCTTAAAACGAGAGGTTCCAATAGTAAGGGTCAGTAAGGCAGGAATTTTTTTTTTTAAAAAAGGTGGTCGCTAATGGGCGGCGGTCGCTTACGCACATGGAGGTTCGACTGTATTTTACCAATCAAACGTGAAGAAAAATCGAATATTCAAGGTCTATATCACCTCAAATTCCTTATTTCTTTCAGTTGTACAGCATACAGAGCTAGATTGTGTATACCTTCCGGGTACATTCTTTATATAATTACCACCTAACTACGTTCTTTAGATGTATTACGTTACCTATATGCCGTTGTATACCTGCCAACTATTTCTGAGTCAAACGCGTGAGGTTTTCGTCCTGTCGGGACGACCCTTTCAATGAGGACATTTTAGTGTGTTGTAGCCTGCATAGCAAGCGTTTCCGCTCGAGTTTGTCGAGAAAGTTGGGACGAGAGCAAAAAAAAAAGGAATGAGGGGGGAGGGGGAAGGGAGCGAAGGAAACGCTTGCCCGCAAACCCCACGATTTTGAAAAACTGCGTTCGCCCACGAACGCAGCTTTTGATTGGTGCGGTGCTGGTAGTGTTGATTAAATAGCAATCAATATATCAATCAAACCAGGTATGTTTTGTTTACGTGCGTCGCAGATCTGGTCTGATCTTATTTGTGGTCGCACATTAAAAATGCTTTAGTCTGATACTGTATTTATTTGAATCATGTTTGTGCGAAGATTTATCAGATCTGAGTCCCTTCGATCAAAAGTACAATTGGAGATCGAGCAGTGGAGACTAGTGTGTATCTGACTGAAAAAAATGGACTGTTTGTTGGAGATAACATCAACGTAAATCAGAACATCGAGTACTGGACACTATATATAGCTAGAGCCGCCATGGACAAGTGATTGGAAATAGAGCGGCATGTATTGTAGTGAACGTTTCGACACTGGCTGGCCTATGGAGAGCAGCTGCTCTGCAAAACTCATAGCCGGCGGAGTGAATTGTTCCGGACAAATCATTTCTTTGCGACGTTTTGACAAGGTTTCAGATGAGATAAAGCCACATAACGTTAAAATTTTAACTCAACTAGAAAGAATAAGAAATTCCGCAGCAATCGCTTAGAGTTTCAACCTTCTTTTATAGTAAAGCTTCTTTTTATTACAGTTTTGCAATCGCGTGGAGCGTGTTTTAGGGAACAAATCTGGTAATCTATTCTTATCTACCTTGGCGAGCTGTCAATTTACAAATGAACCGAACCGTGAAATATCAAGGGGCGTTTTCCAGAATCGTGGGGTTTGCGGGCAAGCGTTTCCTCTTCTCCCCTCCCCCTCCCCCTTCCATTTTTTTGTTTTGTTTTTTGTTTTGCTCCCGCTCTAACAACTCGACTGGAAACGCTTGCTACGCAGGCTAAGTGTGTTGTGATAAAGTTAAGCGCCTTTTTAGATTATTTTTGGTGATACTGAATTTAATTTTCGTTATTAATCATGTGTTAAAGAACAGTTCGTCTGGATTTGTGAGTCAGGCGTGAGAAATTGTCCTTGATGCGTGAGATCGATGTCTTAAGTCTGCAGGCGTGAGACTCACGTATTATGCGGGAGAGTTGGCAGGTATATATGCCAACAACTGGCTTCTGTCCTCACGTTTGGTTTGGGAGACTCTTTGCTTGTTTACCATTTATAAAAAAAATTCCGGAAATTTTGGTTGGCAATTTTCGGTCGGTAAGAACGGTATGTGTCATTTACTATTTGCCTAAAATTTCCGGATTGCCGCGCCCCGCTAGACTGGATTCTAGTTACAACATGAAACTAGTGCGAAACCCAAGAAACTTGTAAATGGTAAACGAATTTCCATTCGGAACGTCCCAATCGGGAAAACGGGACTACCTTTTCAGAATTTCCGTTTATCCCGGGGATTTCCCGGTGGGACGAACGAAA
>OZ038003.1:20695227-20725227 GCA_964035705.1 Porites rus | reverse complement strand
CCCGTAATGCCAAGCATCACGCGGCGCCTTTTTATTGGTTCATTGCTAAACCACACCTTGCAGAAGACCACCAGCCACGCATTGTCGAACATTTTATACATTGTATCGATATGGACTTTGTGTTTTTTTCTCATTTCCCTAAGATCGTACACCAGGGTTTTTTCCTGAGGGTCAAGAGATTCAATCAGCCCGTTGCTTTCATCCTCGTTGAAGGCTTTATCGGTTAACTCTTTGCTGATGGCCAGGTACTCCTCCCTTAGCTCGTGGAGTCGGTAGACTTTTGATGGACCATTTCCTTGAGGACTCTCTTTCCGCTGCTCTCTCTGGGTAGTGCCTGCGGTGAATGGAGACTTCTTGACCTTCCCACAAGGCTCTTGGCTAGCTGTGGTAGTTTCGGGTTGGATAGACGGTGTTTGCTTGTTAGCTGGTACGCGTCGTTGCTTTACAACATGTCTTGGATTTTCGTTTGGCGTGGCCTGAATCAACTTCTTTGCCATTTGTATGGGATTCTCCAAGAGCTGTACAACTGTATCCGCTACTGATTCCAGAATCTCAGGGTTTGTTATGTAGTCAAAGCTAAATAAGTTGTAAGATCCTACAAAAAAATGTCTCAAATCTTTCTTTTCTAGGGCTTTTAGTAGGTTTGCAAGGACCTTCTTCATGCACTCGGCTCTGTTTTCGTCGGTCCACATTTCAGTGCCTGTTTCTTCTAGTGTTCGCAGAAAAAGATTCTTTAGGTGGAATGACGCCAAACCTTTTTGGGTAGTTTGCAGATAAGCCCGATGATATTTCTTCAGGCAACGATAGCATTCACGCTGTACGTTGTTCATCTTTTGGCTTAAGAGATACTCAGCATGACCAAACGATAATCTAAAGTCGCAATCTTTCTTGACACTCGTCTTTGAAGGCTTTACCACCAAATGAAACCCTTCCTGGACAATTTTGTCTACCACGTCTTGGGACGGCCATTTACGTTCTCTTGCCGTCCATTCTTGTGCAACTATTGGCCATCCCGGGGATTTCAAAGAAGGCACAAAGTCAACACCGCCCTCTACCTTAAGATTTTCCACTTCATTGGTGTCTATGAGTTGTCTTTTCTGTAAGGAATCCTCGATTGCTTCGGTTATTCTTCCAACTGGATTTCTTACTGAGGGGCAGGGTGCAACTGTGCATTCCTCGAGTATGGCTCTCTCTTCTTGATTACCAGTTGCATTGCGCGGTGGGTGCTTTTTATAAATAAGCTCTTCTCTTCTTAGAAACTGCTTTTTTTCCCTCGCCAGTAAATTGTTCGGATCTTCTTTTTGAGCAGCCTGTCCGCCCTGTTTCGTGTCGCTACTGTTGGTCATTTCCACTCCTGCTCGTGCACCCACAATGTTTTTGACTTTGAATTTCGACCAGTTATCCGGTGGAGTAACTGCTGCCAGTTTGCTTGTAACAGATTCGACGTCGGCTGTGCGTCTCCTGAATTTATCTGAATTTTGTGGTGTCGATGCATTCTCATTTATCGACGTCTGCTGCGAGTGCTGGGCTTTGTCACTTTCGCTTCCTTGCACAGCATTACACTGATCATACATAGCTTCATCGTCGGAACAATGTCTTTCCATGGCCCCTTCCTCTCTAGGCTGTGACAGACTTCCGTTTTCGATAAAACGGCCTTTGAGGTCACCGTGCCAAAAGCTTTTCTGGAAAAGCTCTGTAAATATTCCCGGAACAATGTTTGCACCATTTTCATTCCAAACCATTTCAGAATCATTTGCTAAGTCTGTAAGTTCGTTTGCAACTTCACTATACGCCCTGGCAAAGTCCAATTCTCTTGCAGTACACATGCGAAGGACCATCGACTCTAGTGAAGTAGAGTCAAAATTAGCAACATCCTGTGGATCTTTTAGCGACTGGAAACATTCCGATAAAGTATCAAACTCTTTTTCAAAGTTAACGGTTAAAGCGGGACTGGTAATGCTGTTTTTCACATGGTAATGTGACCGTCCAAACGAGGAGGCCTCCTTGCGGGACATTAGCTGAGTTGTGTGCCCAAGAAAAGATGAGAATTGGGACATTGAACTGCCATAAATCCCTGGATGGAAATTCTTTAAAGCTGAAGTAGCAACATACTCAGTGCCTTCTAGGAGGCAAGACTGTAGTACGGGGTGGTCTGTCCCTTTGATTCTTACGTGCATCGGATTCTCTGAATATTCGATCATGTCTTCATGAACCATCAAGTTTTCAGAACAAGGAAAGATCACGACATCTACGTCTCCTATATCACTGGGTTGTACGCACTTTAAATCTTCAGCGGCACTTCCATATGGCTGAAACCTGGTTGCGTTTTGATCCGAGTGCCGCTTTAGAACGTGAAACAAGACATTTTCAGTGTATTCCTTCAGTTGCCTTCCCGTTTCACTTTGTTGCCCAATAGACCTCAAAATTGAATTAAACTCTTTGTTTTCCATGTCGTCCTCATTCGTACACAAGCGATATACAAAATGATAAGGGTTACTTGAAGGAAACATATAGCATCTGGTCTTTCAGTTTTTAGAGTGTTTTTAGATTATTGCCAAGTGCTCGCCCACAGTCAGCTTTGTCTAAGATGAAATACGTATAGTAAAAATAGTTAGAAAGTAAAAACGGAGTTTCAGAGAAAAGTTTTCGAAATAGGAGGCTTTTAGGTTCTGAAAGCTTAGTAGTATCAGTAGGAGATATTTAAGAATTTTTACCTTCGGTTTCCAAAGCCGCATTTCAAACGTTATTCCGAAACGTGACCGTTAACCCCCTGGATCAAGACGGGCAATGAGATGGCGCTTTTGAAGGAATACAAAAGTGTGAAATGCTCACGTTTTTTGATCATAGTCATTTCTTTTATCTGGTAGGCCATTAATTGACTGACTTCACACTGTGTTAATTAAGACTATTTTGCCAAAATGCTTTTGGAAAAGAGGAACTGACAAACGGAACATGTAAGAAATAATTACGCGGGATGACGTAGTCAGCCAGCGTCATAAAACGCATTCCTTTAGTATTTTTCTTGGAAGTCAACAGGTGCCTTGTTTTATTTAACCTCCCCGTATCCCGTGCCCGTCCCGAAAAATTGTGTAATTTTTTTTTTGGGCTGCAACTTCGAATCAAGTGTAAGTCAGGTTGGATTGCACAAGCAGAAAAAAGATACTGCGTCAGCAAGGGACGGAAAAGTACGCTTACTGCGTAGATGAGGACAAAGTCAAGGCTGTGTTCTACGGCGCCCGGTCGCCTGAAGCGACGAAGACTTGGCCTCGGGCGACTGAAAATATAGTCCAGGTAATCCAGCCGGGCGGCATGCTGGTGTTGATTTCTTGATTTAAAGTCAAAAAGCTAGAATTTATTACTTGCGATTTCGTAGCTCGTTCGGCCGCGTGGCGGCCTAGAAAGAACGTTCCGCTCGCTAAGAATCTCGCAAGGTCAACTTGTACGTAATATATGCATCAAAAAGGTTTTCAAAAGAAAATGTTTTTTACAGATCGTTCCACTTAAATCCACATGTAACATAATCCCTGACTATGAAAGTGACGGACTGCACATTTTTCGATTTTAACAGCTTTTCGAAATAGCATTAAAACTTTTTCTTCAAATTTGTATGGTTCATTGGTTAGTTTTTCAAAAGCAATTGTTACTTCTACTTGCGAAACAAAGTTTTGTATTTTAAAAAATCTCTCTCCCACGGATCAAAAAACACTATCATCATTGGATATCTTCTTTTAGCCTGCGTAGCAGGCGCTTGGAAGTAGTGGGCACAAGAAAAAACGGGCACGCGAGAAGGAGACACGCGAGGGGAGAGGTAGCTCCCTCACCCCACGCGTGTCTCCCTCGCGCGTGCCCGTTCTCTCTTTCGCCCACTACTTCCAAGCGCCTGCTACGCAGGCTAAACTGGCCTCCAAGGGAAAACATAGGCCTCTCGAAAAGAATGAGGGGATGCGCTAAAAAGGAAAAAACGTCACAGGGAAATTACAGTCGAACTTCTATGTGCGACCAGCTCTCGTAAGCGACCGCCCCGCATAAGCGACCGCCAATCCAAGGCACCAAAACGTTCCCAGTCAAGGCCTTACATTTGAAATCTGTAGTAAACGACCACCTCCTGTAAGCTATCTGCTGTCGGAAATATGACAGTAGGCTGATTTAGCAACAGAACGAGAACGTCAGTTGACGACGGCGCGCGCAAACTAAACAACTGGCTTGACCAATGGCAGAGCGGCAAATTGGGCACTGGAAGTCGTGTTTAGTCTTTTCCGCGCGCTATCCCGTAGTCAAATGACGTTCCTGTCCTGTTGCTAAATCAGCCTAATATCCACGTCTCCAACGTCGTTAGGGTCTTGACATTTTAAATCTTCGGCAGCGCTTCCATAAGGTCGAAACATAACGCGATTCTGAGTTGTTTTGCCCAAAATCTTTGATAGGTTATCAAGAATAATACTTGTGACATTTTCAGTGTATTCTTTGCACCTTTAACCTTCGCTATATAATTCTCCCAGAGACTTGTAAAGCAAGATTAGATCCTGAGGATTTGAATCCTGCTCTTGGGTGCGTTTTGCCGCCATTATGCAAAGCACAAATGTTAAGCAAGTGAAACGCTAGAGAAATTACAACCACTAAAAGAGGGAAATTTCAAAGAACTGGAACTTTCGGTTTCTTAGAGTATTTCCGGGGTTGCCAATAATCACACGGCCAATCAAGCGTGATGTTGACAGAAACAAGAAAACGAGATGCTTTTTTTAAGGATGTAACGCATATCAGGGATCGCCCCCCCGGAGAGCTTGCTTGGGTTAATATTTTGCTGGGTATGTTTCGCTGGCCTCTCAGAATCCCTACCTTATTAGAGTCTATTCTGTAGCCATATTATACCCCCCCTACCTGAATTTTCCGACACCCAAACTCCTGAAAATGTGCGAACCCATTCTAGTAACGACCTCACATGGAATAGTCATGTGGACTACACTGTTAACCCTTTAAGCCCTAAGAGTGATGAGCGTCAAATTTTTCCTTCTAACATCAATGCTTTGTAAAACAGCGTGGTCAAGAGAATTACGGACATGATCATCACACAAGATGAATCTAATTGATACTTCAACAAATTCTCCCCACTACTTATATTGAAAACGTATACGGATAACAAACGAGAATTTGAATTTTGATGTTAGGGTTTAAAGGGTTAAGAAAGCCTGTAAGAAATGATATTCCTTAAGGGTACTGCGTAGAGCGGGTGTTAGCAAAGCTAGCATTCTGAAAGTATATCTTACTACGATAAGACCAGTTTTAGAATACGCTGTGCCCGTATGGCAATCTATCCTAGACTACTTAGCTAATGTAATAGAGTCAGTGCAAAAAAGGGCACTTAAGATAGTTTTCCTGCGGAGGAATCCAGAGGCCCTGGGTCAAGCACACTTGCCAATACTGCAAGAGAGAAGAAAAGACTTATGCTATAAATATGTGGAAAAGATGAAATCTAGAGACCATCATGTATTTAAATTGTTACCTAGGCCTGTTGCAGGTATTTGTAATTACAAGCTCAGAAAGAACTCTCCGAGAAATTCCTTCTATTTAATGCCTCAATTACTTGTAGGACCAAGTGGGCAGATTCCTTTTTATATTTAGATCTTTTAAGTAAACTTTTACAAGTAATATTATTATTATTCATATTTGTAAATATCTAGGTAAATTAGTAGTATTTTTATAGTACATTTTGAAATTAGTCTTGTAAATTTTTAAGCTCACCAATAAACTTGTATAATTAATAACTGTTATAAAAATGCAACCCCGTAATAGTAAACCCAGTCGTGCAAATGCGACCCCATCCAGCTGCACATACCCATTAGCCTAGCCCCCTGTTTTCGAAGCCGGGAACGATGGTCAAGGAATTTAATACTTTCAAAGCGCCGTGTGGAATATGTCTCAGCAAAGCCATTGGGTTCCTTCTTGGAGGGTTCTATAATGTTCTATGTTTTTAGTTTCACCGCGGCAGGATTAGCTCAGTCGGTAGAGCGCTTAACTGCAGAGTGGGAGGTCGCAGGTTCGTTTCCTGGGACCGGACCAATACTCAAGGTCTTAAAATGACTGGGAAATGAAGGTACTTTCTTTGCCCTGCAAATGGCTAGACCTTCGCGTGGCTCGGATGACCATGTAAAATGGCGGTCCTGTCTCCAGCAGGAGACGTAAGAGATAGTGTCCCCAATTGCTGGTTTTCAGTGTCACGCCATTCAAAATTGATCAAAATAAAGATCAAAACCGTTCAATAGATAAAGTCCAGAATCTGGGAAATGAAAGGAGGTACATATACAAAGACCCTCGCCAAGATTCAGTTCAGAGGAATATTTCGTATACGAGATATCCGAAGAAATGTTTTACCCAAACTTATAGAGATTTGTATGTAGACGCCATTCTGGTGCTCTACTGGATGAGCTCCAACATGGTGGACGGAGGAAACTAACAGAAACATCTGTTACCGAGTTTTGCCACAAAAACGTGAATTTATTCTTCGAGAAACTCATAAACATTAAAGTAATACTTTTTCTTATACATGAACTGTTTAGGGCAAAATTTACTGAAATAAGTCATTTTTTTAACCCACATGACAGCTCTCTTGGCCGTCATGTAAATGTCGCGTCACGCAAAAGCTTAGAAATTCAAGCGTACTCTATCACAAAACCAAGAACCTTTTGAAACGAAAATTTGTATGAAAATTAGTTTTCAGCTGCTCTAATGCATCGTGAAAGTAAAATCTCGATAGGATCGATAGTTTTTTAGTTTGAATTTTACGAATTTTAGTGACGTCATGTGAAAACCAGCAATTAGTACTTTCGTGCTAAACACATTAACACTCAAATAAAGTGCTTTTTTTCAATGCCGGCAAAAGGAATAGTGTTCTCTCGTTACACGACTAATTCTATTGTTTGTTCCAGGAACTTACAAATTTCTGTACGTGGTTTTATCCACAAGATAAATGGCAATACTAACTCTAATAAAAAATGTCGAAAACCTGAAAGGGACTCTCTCCTCACAGTTGCCACGTAGAATGGACTTAAGAGCTATACAGTCTCCTTACTTCTTGTTCATTCTATCCTGTTTTCAATGATTTATTGTATGAAGTTATTCAATCTTTTTATTACAGCTCCTGTGACGATCAAAACAGTAAATCTCTCGAGATCTATTTGACGCACTTGCACACTGCTGGCTGTTTGACCAGCGGGTAGCCTTTTTACAGACCTCCCACTCCCCTCAGGAAAAATCGGAGAAGGGGCCCCTTCTCCGATTTTTCCTGAGGGAGGTTGGTCTGTACACTGGCTTCTAGCGAGGAGCTACATACTGATCAAGGGAGACCCCTGGTGTCTTAATAAAAAAGATTTTTTTATTAGTTGCTTGGAAAATGCCACTTTTGTACCAGTAACGCGCCGTTCTAGTAATATATTCCAACTTGAACTGCCCAAAACTTAAGAGACTAGAGTACATGGCCTTTTCTTGAGTATATTTTCTACGAAAAAGCTCATTTTTTAAATTTATTTTCTTCTGTAGTGAATAGTTTTAAGGATCTTTGACGCACTTAGTACCTGAAGAAGGTATAATGACGATGGCCTCCTTAAACATTCACAATAAATAACTGCTACTGTCAGGTTTGTTTGAGGAATCTTAGTAAATCTTAGTATATAAGCAACTCGTTGACATCCAATTTAGTCACTTTATCTTAACTTTTTGGGGGCTTGATTTGTTGAGTAGGCCTGCTTAATTTACATAACAAGGTGATGACGTCAGTCTAATGGAATGTCCTCCTGAATAACCTGTGGAGCCTGAGCCGGCCTGACCTTCTCGCCGCGAAAAAGTTTTCGAATAAACTGAGGCCCTGAATCAGCAGGCAAGATGTGGTTCAAGTCGAAAGAATCCTTGGAAGAAGGATCAAGCATTCGTTGAATGATAGCTTCTTCATTTCCAGGTGCAAAGTCATCTTGCTTTAGTACATACTTGCACCATTCGAGGACGCTCTTTATCCCATCAAGAATACGACTCCTAATGTTTGGTTCTTGGCTGATCAGAATTTTGAAGTAAGCTGTGTCCCAGCATATGTCAAACATTTTAGGGAAGTCGGCAACTTGAATAATATGATACTTTCCAATTTCTCGCAGATCTTCTATTATGGACTTCTCCAGAGAAGAAAGACATTGGAGGCTGCAATGAGGGTCGTTAAAAGCCAAATCAGTCATCTCCTTGCTAGTAGACAGAAAAATGTCTTTTAGGTCGTGGTAACGGAAACTAGCGATCGAAATCCTCTCTTGATTTATTGCTTCTTTAAATTCTTTCTCTGAGCCTTTACAAGAAACTTCTTGATGGACATCACTTTGACCTTGTGTATTGAGAGCTGGCATGCAGTTTTGTTCTCTTTTCGTCTGTTCGGAATTTTGTCTCTGGGTCAATTTTCTCACAAACTGCATCGGATTTTCATTGATCTTCTCACATATTCCAACCAAGGGCTCCAGAATATTGGGGTCTGCGATGTAGTCTATACTGAACAGGTTGTAAGATCTCACAAAGAAGTGACGCAAATCTCTCTTTCTTAGAGCTTCCAAAAGGTTTCGAAACAACTTCATCATGCACTCTACTCTGTTGCTTTGCGTCCAAATTTCAGCACCAGTCTCTTCAACTGTTTGCAGAAAGAGGTTCTTCAGGTGAAACGACACCAAACTCTTGGGTTTTGTGGAAAGATAGGCTCGATGAAATTTTTTTAGGCAGCGGTAACACTCGCGCTGGACTTCGTTTAACTCTCTGCTTAACAGGAATTCTGCATTTGCAAAAGATATTCTGAAATCGCATTCCAGATTACCACCATTCTTTGGAGCTTTAACGACCAGATGAAAACCCTCCTGGAGAATTTGATCAATTACCTCTTGTGAAGGCCACTTGCGTTCTCTTCTGATCCACTCTTGCGCAACCATGGGCCATCCTGGAGCTTTAAATGCTGGAACGAAGTCGAATCCACCTTCTTGATGATCCGAACACTTTTCAAAGTCTGTGACGTTGGCGGCTTCCTTAATGGCATGTTCTGTTAGTTCAGTTATGGATCCAAACACGTGATCGAAAATGAGGTTTAGCATTCGCTTTTCACGTGCTTCCGCTTCACCTTGAGAGGGACTTTGATACTTCTGCATTGTCAACAGCTGCTCTTTCTCGGACGAAATATGGTTTTCAACGAAGTCCCCACTACGTTTTGTCTCGCTCCTTTCGTCTATCGCATCACAGTCACTGTTTCCCGAGTGATTCCTCATGTCGGAGTGAAACTCTGTAGCATTTGTTTGTGATCCCTTGCAATGTTCTGTCTTGACACACGGCAATTCACAGGATGAGCATGTCCTCTGAAATAAGTTTGCGTTATTTTCTTTTCTTTGTTGCTCGCGCGACAAGACATGTTGCTTTTCGCCAATTTTTCGAAATTCCATGTTCTTCTTCCTCCGGGTCTCATAATTATGTGGTTGGTTCTTAGAAATGCTTTGAAATCGAGCTTGAAGGGTTTTGGCTCTGTCGCTCTGATAAAACTCAATAAAAACCGGCAGCATTTCTGAAACAGTGTTCAGACGTTTGTTATCAAGATACATACCTACTTCATTCATAAACTGAGTAATATCGTCAATAACCTTGGCATGTTCTTTGGTATAAACAGTTCCGGTAAGATTACAAAAGACATGTACCAGCCATTCCCATTCTTCTGCGTCAACATGAGGCGAGGCATCACTCGGTTGTTTATTTAACGACCGGGTAAAATTGACAGTAATAGCAGGACTGGCTTCCTTGTCTTTTAAATAGGAGGTACTTTGTAGAAGGGATGACCGTTCTGGAGTCAACATTATCTGTTGATGAGCACGGGTGGTAATATCTACTATGTAAGGCGCTGAACGTCCATAAATTGCCGGGTGAAACTTCTTTAAAGCCGAGGTGGCTACGTACTCTTTGTCTTCTACAAGGCAGGACTTTAGAACAGGGTGATCAGCTCCTTTGATTCTGACGTGCATTGGATTCTCCGGTAAATATTCAATCAATTCCTCGTGGATCATCAAATTGTCTGAATCAGGATATATCACAATATCCACATCTCCCATATCATCTGGCTCAATGCACTTTAAATCTTCAGCAGCGCTTCCATATGGACGAAAAAGTATGCCGTTTTCCGACCTTTTTTCTAGAAGTTTTGAAAGTTGCTTTAGAAAATAAAATAAGACAGTTTGGGTATGCTCCCTCCATTTTCGAGCATCGTTTCCTTGTTCCCCGAGAGACTCAAATTGTAAGCTTAGTTCCTGTGTTTTTTCATCGTACTCTGCCCAAGCCATTATATCGTTCAAACTATCCCATGGACGAGTGTGTTGAGTTTTATGACTTCTGAGCCTCTAAAATAGAATATTTCAGGGATTCGACATTTCAGTTTCAAAGACAATTTTTGTAAGTAAAACTACCATTGGCTTTTCGGGTTGTTAGTGTAATTTCCATTTTGAAAAATGAATTCATTGATAGAAAATGTTGGATAGGTTAGAAAGGTTATTTTTGCAGTGAAACCAAAACAGCCCTTTCTTGAGAGAATATTCCAATGAATATTCCCTTGAGTCATGTGACTTTTTTATCTATCTTTTTCAAACACACGATATTTCTTTGGTGGTGACAAGATTTCGGTTTCCAAGCCGGCTACCGATCGTAGCTGAAGACTCGTGGTGGATTACAGCCTCCAGGAGTCGCAGGCGTTTAACCCTTTTAAAAGTCCCAAGAGTATGTGACGAACATCAATTTTCTCCCAACAATATCCATACATAATTAACAGAAAAGCTTATGAGAATATATAAAATGATCAACTAAGGGGAAATGCTTTGATCCTTGAACAAATTCTCCCAACTAATTCTTTAAGGAAATGTATGGAGATCAGTTTGGAGAATTTTTATTTGAATATTGGGGCTTAAAGAGGAATGGAAGATAGGGAACCACAGTACGGCCAAGTTTTTGACTTGTGGTCACTTCGTTCACCCGAAAAGGTTCAACATTTTTGCACCGTTCACAAGAAACTGACGAAACAGGTTAAATTTTAACGTTCCTCGGTAAATTTTAAAACTTGGCCATGCGTAGAGGGCGGCTTTAGAAACACCCAGCTGGGCTGCGAGGGAGTCATGCAGCCACGCCTTTGCCGTTCAGTAAGTTCGAAGGTTATGGTGTTAACAGCACACCGGTCCAATTTCCGATCCTACCGACTCTAAATTTGACTTTGAGTTTGGCGTGAAAATTTCTGAACGGCTAGGCGTGTTATTGTTTCTACGGTCAAGGAGTTCGCGTGAGCTGATTATACTCTCTTGGTGTGAACTGAACAGCTGAGCACCTAAATTTTTGACAGGTCGAAAATTTCGTCTGGTGCCGTATAGAAGTGAACCTCTAAGGTGCGCGCGCATGGTGGGTTAGACCATAATATGAATACCTTCGCTACCTAATTTTCCCAGAGACTTGTAAATCAGGTGTTGATCCTAAGTTTTTGCATCTTCGTGGGTGCCTTTCGCCGCCATTGTGACAAGCATTAATGCTAAACAGAGTGAAACCTTTTAAGAATCTACAACCACTAAAAGAGGGAAATTTCTAAGAACTGGAACTTCCGGTTTCTTAGAATGTTTCAGGGTTTGTCAATAATCGCTTGGCTAATCAAGCGTGATGTTGACAGAAAAATGAAAACATCATGCATTTTCGAAAATAAAACGCATATCAGGGATCGCAATCAGTCTTCGAAGCCGGAGGGCACCTAGTAATAGGCTAATGGGGATGTGCCGCTGGATTGAGTCGCATTTTTTACGACTGGATTGACTATTGGATTGCATTTTCCATGGCGTTACTAGAATGGGATCGCACATTTTCGGGATTTTGGAGGCAAGAATATTCCGGTAATTAGGGATTTCAAACCGTGAGAATTTTTACTACATTACTAACAAATGCGACAATTTATTTCAGGATGACCTTGATAAAAGGCTTTATAAGGTAGATGCATAAAGAGAAAGTGACTAGCTTGGTATCGCGAAAATTACATTTACCCAATAGTGACAGATACGGGGTGTATAATTGGCCACAGAACTGACTATAATGGGGTAGAGCTTGTGAGAGACTAGCGGCACATAACCAGCAAAAACTTACTCAAATAACCCCCTGGGTTTTCGAAGCCAGAAACGATGGAAGAGCAATTTAAAACCTTCAAAAGCCTGTGAGGAATATGTCTCAGTAAAGCCATTAGGTTCCGTCTTGGAGGGTTCTATAATGTTCTATGTTTTTAGTTTCAATGCGGGCAAAAGGAATAGTATTCTCTTGTTACACGACTAATTCTAATGTTTGTTCCAGGAACTTCACAGTTCCTGTACGTGGTTTTATCCACAAGATAAATGGCAGCACTAACTGTAATACAAAAATTAGACAACCTGAAAGGGGACTCCCTCCTCACAGTTGCCGCATAGAATGGACTTCAGAGCAATACATTTATGCTACTTCTTATTTATTTAATCCTCAGTTTAAATGATTAATTGTATAAAGTTATTCAATCTTCATATTACAGTTCCTGTGACGATCAAAACAGTAAATCATTCGAGATCTATTTGGCGCACTGCTGGCTATTTAAGCTCATCATTTGGTCACTAATCCAGAAATGTCTCATAATTTCCTTTTTTGCTCATTCTACTATATTCAAGACTTATTATAGAAGTGAATTTTCAGTACTCTGAAAACACCGTGTATCCTTTTGCATCATCAATACAGTTGCGTCAACTATTTCTACCCGGCATCCTCAGGCCTTTGACCAGCGGATAACCTGTGTATAGACCCCCCGCCTCCCCTCGGGAAAAATCGGAGAGGGGGCCCCTTCTCCGATTTTTCCTGAGGGGAGGTTGGTCTGTACACAGGCTACCAGCTGGGAGCTACATACTGATCAAGGGAGACACTTGGTGACTCAATAAAAAAATGGTTGCATGGAAAATGCCACTTTTGTACCAGTAACGCGCCGTTCTAGTAATGTATTTCAATTTGAACTACCCAAAACTTAAGAGACTAGAGTACATGGCTTTTTCTTGAGTATATTCACTGTATTTTTTTTACGAAAAAGCTCATTTTTTAAATTTATTTTCTTCTGTAGTGAATAGTTTTAAGGATCTTTGACGCACTTAGTACCTGAAGAAGGTATAATGACAATGGCCTCCTTAAACATTCACAATAAATAACTGCTACTGTCAGGTTTGTTTGAGGAATCTTAGCAAATCTTAGTATATAAGCAACTCGTTGACATCCACTTTAGTCTCATATATTTTGTAACGTTTTGTTAGTTTCACAAGAGTATGTATATTAGGTTGCATAATACTGCTGAAGTATTTAAGGCGTGTTTGTAAGGAGTCTCAAGGGGCTAGTACACTATTTAAGATTTGTTAAGTTATGCAAGAGCCATTCGAGGCATCTTTTTCAACCCTAGTTTTTTATGCCATGTCGGGTCCTGAAACAGCGAGCGTTCCTCAAGCGTCTTTGGAAACTAACAACACCGGAGACTCTGCTCAACCGAGTGCTCTTTCCTCGGATACGTCCTTATCAAACGCTGAAACTTTGCAGTTATTTTCCCAGCTTTTGGACGTCAAATTTGATCAAAAGTTCGCTGCCTTTAAGCGCGATCTCGAGGACAAAGAAGCTGCCACACAATCGCAGCTTAAGAAGCTGAAAACCGAATCGAAAGCGTCAAATTCCTTTACTTTCAAGGGCAACAAAGTACAGTACGAACTTAACATCTCTTTGCACGACTTAGTGGACGGTGCCATTAAGAACGTCTCAAAAGGGAACCTTTCAGCAGCGATTTCCGAACTTGAATCGGTAAAGACACTTATTACAAAACGAAACAAGCTTATTCGCTTTGCGGATAAGAGTCCTGCGGGCTGGACAGCCGTTGAAGAGTACGAATCAGATGAGTTGGCGGAGGATTCTGAGGATGAAAAGAGGCTTCGTTCAGCAGAAAGACGGGCATTGGCCAAGATCCGCGAGAAGAAGCGTAGGAATTTGTCTGTCCGACCTAGCTATACAAGTACCCGTCAGCCATCGAGTGAAGCTTCTTCTGTTCGTTCTTCCAATACTCTTCCTGTTAATCAGCAGCTTTTTCGTGGGCAGTCCTTTCGCGAGCGTCGACCTCAACCTTCGGACAAGTGCTTCAGTTGCGGACAGAGAGGTCATTGGGCAAATTCAACTTCCTGCCCCAGCCGCCTTAGAGGAACCGTTGCAGTCCCTTCAAGTAGCAAGGCCGCAAACTGACGACAAACGCAATGTTGCATTACAGAGATTAGGGAAAGATGAGTATAATTTACTGAATTTGGTTACATGTTTAAATGACTTTGACCCAGTGGAACTTGTCGAGAACTCTGTTGATGCGTCTGATTTATCTAGTGATGTAATAAGTCCCGAATATCAGGAGGGAGTTCCTATCGTTAAAGTTAAAGGTAGTCTTAAGCGCAATATAGTTTTTTGGGAGCATATAGGTGCTTCTCGTTTCATTCGCGATACCATTGTATATGGGTATAAGATCCCCTTTATTTACACTCCACCCGCAGCTAGCTTTGGCAATAATCGATCTGCCATTCAGCATAGTGAATTTGTGGAACAAGCTATTTCTGATCTTCTTATAGCAGGCTCAGTGGTTGAATGTGGGTGTGCCCCTACTGTGGTTAACCCCCTATCCGTTTCCATTCAGGCTAATGGCAAGAAAAGGCTCATATTAGACTTACGTTATCCGAATCAATTTGTTAAGAAATCCAAGATTAAATTCGAGGACGCGAAAACCATGCTTTATTCCTTTATCGATTGTTCTCAGAATTGGCTATTTTCCTTTGATATCAAATCTGGTTATCATCATATTGACATTTTTCCCCCAGACCAAGAGTTTTTAGGCTTTTCCTGGTCTAAGGATGGGGTTATTCGATTTTATAAATTTACTGTTTTGCCATTCGGTATTTCTACCGGGCCGTATATTTTCACAAAAGTTCTGAGGCCCTTAATACGTTATGGGCGTCTCCAGGCAATTAGAATTGTTGTTTATTTGGATGATGGCCTAGGCGTATGTCCTACATTTCCTGACTGTTATTCCCAGTCTATGGCCGTAAAATCAGATTTGTCCCAAGCGGGCTTTGTAGCTAATAGTGTTAAAAGCATATGGGTTCCAGTTCAGTCTCTCAGATGGTTGGGCTATCAATGGGATTTAAAGCTTAATTTGTTATCTATTCCTGTGGAAAAAATCAACAGGCTACTAGCGAGTATTGACATTGTGCTCCTTCAAAGTAGATTACCAGCCAGGCAATTGGCCTCTGTCACCGGAAGTATTATTTCTAATATGCTTGTTTTTGGCAATGTGTGCAAGCTGATGACCAAAAGCCTACACAGGGCTCTCGATCGCAGGCATGGGTGGGATTCCTGTGTTGAATTAGACCCATGCGCTCGCAAAGAGTTAGAGTTTTGGAAGAATAACGTTTCTAACCTGAATTCTAGGTCGTTTCTCAATACTGTTCGTAAGCCATCTCGCATTGTCTATTCAGATGCCAGTGCTACTGGCTGTGCTGCCTTTATTGCAATTGATG
Source organism: Porites rus (assembly GCA_964035705.1). Taxonomy (NCBI): domain Eukaryota; kingdom Metazoa; phylum Cnidaria; class Anthozoa; order Scleractinia; family Poritidae; genus Porites; species Porites rus. The sequence continues at coordinate 20,709,619 of OZ038003.1, read as the reverse complement.
ATACGCCTGTCTCGCATATTAACTGGGATTCATTACAGATGAGCCAGAGCTCTACCTGGAGAGAACTTCACTGCGTCAGTTTTGCTCTGAAAAGTTTTGCACACCTTCTCTCAGGCTGCGATGTTAAGTGGTTTACTGACAACCAAGCAGTTCCTTCGATTGTTCATTCTGGTAGTATGAAGGAGCATTTGCATATCTTGGCGCTCGACATATTTCAGACCGCCAAAGATAATAAGGTTGACATTGAGGTTGAGTGGATACCTCGTACTCAGAATGAGAGAGCAGATTATTTGAGTAAGATTGTTGATTATGATGACTGGACAGTCAAAGATTGCTATTTTCATGCTGTTACCTCTGTTTGGGGCCCCTGCTCAGTAGACTGTTTTGCTAGCTACAAAAATCGCAAGGTTCCCAGGTTCTATTCCAAATACTTTAATCCAGATTCCTTGGGTGTCGATTCGCTCGCGTTTAGTTGGGTCGGCGAAACATGTTGGCTTGTGCCACCTATTTCGCTAGTTAAGAAGGTCGTCCTTCATGTCTGTTTGTGTCATTGTCGGGGAATTTTGGTAGTTCCTTATTGGCCGTCAGCCCATTACTGGCCCCTTTTGGTGGAACGCGGGGGTGTTTTCAAGTCATTTGTTGCAGATTGTCTCTACGTTGAGAATGGTAAGGATGTTTTTCTCCATGGGGGGAACAAGAGTTCCCTTTTTGGATCAGAGAATTTTAGTACCCCAGTGCTTTTTCTGTTGCTCGACGGGGCGGTACCGGAATCTGTATAGATTGCTGTGGAGTTGTATGCCGCTTGGCCGCTAGGCCGCTGGGCCGCTGGACCACTAGGCCACTGGGCCAGTTTACGACGAACGCACTAGTTTTTGCCAGTACATGAAGATTGTCCGTTTTTACGCCACTGGCTGTCTGTGTGTGACCCATTTTGGCTGGTTGACTTTTTTCTCTTTGAGGCTTCTTGTTTTCACTTAACTTGCTCAATCGTTTGCTCATAATTATTTTTCTTTCTTATTATGTTTATGTTTCTACAAGGTAGACGTGCGTTTGCTTTGAAGATTGCTCATCTAAAGGATCCAGAGCTTCGTAAGTTAGCAGCCGATCTTCCCTTGCGTACCATTGAAGCGAAGGCTCCTTCGACGACGGACCGTTACTCAAGAGCTTTTCAGAAATTCAGGGAATGGTCTTCACCTTATAACGAGGTCGTTTGCCTGCCATCGGACGAGATATCAGTTGCTCTTTACTTAGAGTCCCTGATTCAGGGTGGTTCCCCTTATTCTTCCCTTGAGTCTGCTTGCTATGGTATTAATTGGGCGCATAATTTGTATGGTTTTCAAAGTCCTTGCGATTCCAAATTGGTTAAGAACGTGCTCGAGGCAGCTAAAAGAGGTCTTGCGAAACCTGTTTCTAAAAAAGAACCCGTTACCCCCGCTATGATTTTAGATATTTGTAGTAGGTTTGCCGGTCCTAATGCTAATCTTTCTGATCTTCGTTTAGCAACCATTTGCGTAACCGCGTATACCGCTTTTCTCCGCTATAATGAGTTAGCTAGCCTACGCTGTTGCGATGTTAGTTTTTGCGATTCTTTTGTCAAGATTTACGTTTACAAAAGTAAAACGAATGTTTATAGGGATGGTGCCTACGTCTTGTTGGCAAAAACAGGGTACGTTTCTTGCCCCTTCAATCTGCTTCGCAGATATGTTTCGGCTGCTAATTTAGATTTGTCGTCTTCGTTACCCTTTTTTCGCTCTTTGTATTTTCATAAGGCAACCTCTACTTATAGTTTGCGTAGTACGGGTATGAGTTACTCTAGAACGAGAGAAATAGTTTTACAAGCGTTTGTTGAATTAGGTTATCCGAAGAATTTATTTGGTTTACATAGTTTAAGGGCGGGAGGTGCTTCCGCGGCCGCTAACGCAGGCGTTAGCGATCGGCTTTTTAAGCGTCATGGAAGGTGTAAAACGGATCAAGCTAAAGACGGTTATGTTAAGGACAAACTAGATTCTCTTCTCTCAGTGTCTAAAAGTTTACATATTTAGTTTGCCATTTCTCTTTCTTTATTTTCGAACGCGGGCATCAATAAACGAGATTCCCGCTCCTATTCTGTGTTTTGTGATTATTTAGATTAGTTACAAAATATTTTATAATCGTTTCAGTGTGATTAGAATATAAATATATTTTGTAACGTTTTGTTAGTTTCACAAGAGTATGTATATTAGGTTGCATAATACTGCTGAAGTATTTAAGGCGTGTTTGTAAGGAGTCTCAAGGGGCTAGTACACTATTTAAGATTTGTTAAGTTATGCAAGAGCCATTCGAGGCATCTTTTTCAACCCTAGTTTTTTATTTTATTTACGGTTGTAATTTTCTCTGAGTTTGTAAAACTATCATGAAATGCTGTTTTTGTAACGTTTTGCGCTCGCTTGATCAATAAACGAGATGCCCGCTCCTATTCTGTGTTTTGTGATTATTTAGATTAGTTACAAAATATTTTATAATCGTTTCAGTGTGATTAGAATATAATTTATCTTAACTTTCTTTTGGCTTGATTTGTTGAGTACGCCTGCTTAATTTACATAACAAGGTGATGACATCAGTCTAATGGAATGTCCTCCTGAATAACCTTTGGAGCCTGAGCCGGCCTGACCTTCTCACCGCGAAAAAGTTTTTGAACACACTGAGACCCTAAACCAGCAGGAAAGATGTGGCTCAAGTCGAAAGAATCCTTGGAAGAAGGATCAAGCATTCGTTGAATGATAGCTTCTTCATTTCCAGTTGCAAAGTCCTCTTGCTTTAGTACATACTTGCACAATTCAAGGACGCTCTTAATCCCATCAAGGATACAACTCCTAATATTCGGTTCTGGGCTGAACAGCATTTTGAAGTAAGCTGTGTTCCAGCACATGTCAAACATTTTAGGGAAGTCGGCAACTTGAATGATATGGTACTTTTCAATTTCTCGCAGATCTTCTATTATGGACTTCTCCAGAGAATAAAGACTTTGTAGACTGCAATGAGGGTCATTAAAAGCCAAATCAGTCATCTCCTTGCTAGTAGACAGAAAAATGTCTTTTATGTCGTGATAACGGAAACTAGTAATCAAACTACTCTCTTGATTTATTCCTTCTTTACATTCTTTCTCGGTGCCTTTGCAGGAAACTTCTTCATGGACATCACTTTGACCTTTGGTAGTGAGAGCTGGCATGCAGTTTTGTTCTTTTTTCGTCTGTTCGGAATTTTGTCTCTGAGTCAATTTTGTCACAAACTGCATCGGATTTTCATTGATCGTCTCACATATTTCAACCAAGGGCTCCAGAATATTGAGGTCTTCGATGTAGTCTACACTGAACAGGTTGTAAGATCTCACAAAGAAGTGTCGCAAATCTCTCTTTCTTAGAGCTTCCAAAAGGTTTCGAAACAACTTCATCATGCACTCTACTCTGTTGCTTTGCGTCCAAATTTCAGCACCAGTCTCTTCAACTGTTTGCAGAAAGAGGTTCTTCAGGTGAAACGACACCAAACTCTTGGGTTTTGTGGAAAGATAGGCTCGATGAATTTTTTTTAGGCAGCGGTAACACTCGCGCTGGACTTCGTTTAACTCTCTGCTTAACAGGAACTCTGCATTTGCAAAAGATATTCTGAAATCGCATTCTAGATTACCACCATTCTTTGGAGCTTTAACGACCAGATGAAAACCCTCCTGGAGAATTTGATCAATTACCTCTTGTGAAGGCCACTTGCGTTCTCATCTGATCCACTCTTGCGCAACCATGAACCATCCTGGAGCTTTAAATGCTGGAACGAAGTCGAATCCACCTTCTTGTCGATCCGAACACTTTTCAAAGTCTGTGACGTTGGCGGTTTCCTTAATGGAATGTTCTCTTAGTTCAGTTATGGATCCAAACACGTGATCGAAAACGAGGTTTAGCATTCGCTTTTCACGTGCTTCCGCTTCACCTTGAGAGGGACTTTGATACTTCTGCATTGTCAACAGCTGCTCTTTCTCGGACGAAATATGGTTTTCAACGAAGTCCCCACTACGTTTTTTCTCGCTCCTTTCGTCTATCGCATCACAGTCACTGTTTCCCGAGTGATTCCTCATGTCGGAGTGAAACTCTCTAGAATTTGTTTGTGCTCCCTTGCAATGTTCTGTCTTTACACATGGCAATTCACAGGATAAGCATGTCCTCTGAAATAAGTTTGCGTTATTTTCTTTTCTTTGTTGCTCGCGCGACAAGACATGTTGCTTTTCGCCAATTTTTCGAGATTCCATGTTCTTCTTCCTCCGGGTCTCATAATCATGTGGTTGGTTCTTAGAAATGCTTTGAAATCGAGCTTGAAGGGTTTTGGCTCTGTCGCTCTGATAAAACTCAATAAACGCCGGCAGCATTTCTGAAACAGTGTTCTGACGTTTGTTATCAAGATACATACCTACTTCATTCATAAACTGAGTAATATCGTCAATAACCTTGGCATGTTCTTTGGTATAAACAGTTCCGGTAAGATTACAAAAGACATGTACCAGCCATTCCCAGTCTTCTGTTTGAACATGAGGCGAGGTATCACTCGGTTGTTTATTTAACGACCGGGCAAAATTGGCAGTAATAGCAGGACTGGCTTCTTTGTCTTTTAAATAGGAGGTACTTTGTAGAAGGGATGACAGTTCGGGAGTCAAGCTTATCTGTTGATGAGCACGGGTGGTAATATCTACTATGTAAGGCGCTGAACGTCCATAAATTGCCGGGTGAAACTTCTTTAAAGCCGAGGTGGCTACGTACTCTTTGTCTTCTACTAGGCAGGACTTTAGAACAGGGTGATCAGCTCCTTTGATTCTGACGTGCATTGGATTCTCTGGTAAATATTCAATCAATTCCTCGTGGATCATCAAATTATTTGAATCAGGATATATCACAATATCCACATCTCCCACATCATCTGGCTCTATGCACTTTAAATCTTCAGCAGCGCTTCCATATGGACGAAAACGTATGCCGTTTTCCCACCTTTCTTCTAGAAGTTTTGAAAGTTGCTTTAGAAAGTAAAATAAGACAGTTTGGGTATGCTCCCTCCATTTTCGAGCAACGTTTCCTTGTTTTCCGAGAGACTCAAATTGTAAGCTTAGTTCCTGTGTTTTTTCATCGTACCCTGCCGAAGCCATTATATCGTTCTGAAACTCTCGCATGGACGAGTGTGCTGAGTTTTATGACATCTGGGCTTCTAAAATAGACAAAACAAGGAAATTCGACGTTTCAGTTTTTGTAAGCAAAATGGAAAACTATCATTGGCTGGTCGGGTTGTTAGCGTAATTTCCATTTTGAAAAATGAATTCATTGATAGAAAATGTTGGATAGGTTAAAAAGGTCATTTTTGCAGTGAAACCAAAACATTCCTTTCTTAAGAGAATATTCCAATGAATATTCCCTTGAGTCATGTGACTTTTCTATCTATCTTTTTCAAACACACGATATTTCTTTGGATTTCGGTTTCCAGCCGGCTACCGATCGAAGCTGAAGACTCGTGGTGGGTTACAGCGCCAGGAGTGGCAGGCGTTTAACCCTTTTAAAAGTCCGAAGAGTACGTGACCAACATCAATTTTCTCCTAACAATATCCATGCATAATTAAAAGAAAAGTTTACGAGAATATTTAAAATGATCACCTAAGGGAAAATGCTTTGATCCTTGAGCAAATTCTCCAAACTAATTCTGTAAGGAAATGTATGGAGATCAGTTTGGAGAATTTGTATTTGGATATTGGGGCTTAAAGGGGAATGGAAAATGGGGAAGCACAGCACGGCCGAGTTTTTTTCTGAACGGCTGGCGTGTTAGTGTTTCTACGGTCAAGGAGTTCGCGTGAGCTGATTATACACTTTTGGTGTGAACGGAACAGCTGAGCACCTAAATTTTTGACAGGTCGAAAATTTCGTCTCGTGCCGTGTAGAAGTGAGCCTCTAAGGTGCGCGTGCATGGTGGGTTAGACCATAATATAAATACCTTCGCTTCCTAATTTTCCCAGAGACTTGTAAATAAGGTGTTGATCCTGAGTTTTTGCATCTTCTTGGGTGCCTTTCGATGCTATTGTGACAAGCATTAATGCTAAACAGAGTGAAACTCTTAAGAATCTACAGCCACTAAAAGAGGGAAATTTCTAAGAACTGGAACTTCCGGTTTCTTAGAATATTTCCGGGTTTGTCAATAATCGCTCGGCCAATCAAGCATGATGTTGACAGAAAAAAGGAAACGTCATGCATTTTCGAAGAATGTAACGCATATCAGGGATCGCAATCTGTCTTCGAAGCCGAGGGGCACCTAGTAATAGGCTAATGGGGATGTGCCGCTGGATGGAGTCGCATCTTTACGACTGGATTGACTATACGTGGTTTTCATCCAATCTCAGGAGACACAAATAACAATGGTGAAATGAACAAATGTTGGTGGACAAACAAAACGAGCTAATGAGCGATCTTTTGTTTACTGTCCACCAGCATGGCGGCGATGACGTAACGTGAAAACCACCTATTGGATTGCATTTCCCATAGCGTCACTAGAATGGGATCGCACATTTTCGGGATTTTGGAGGCAAGAATATTCCGTTAATTAGGGATTTCAAACCGTGAGAATTCTTACTACACTACTAACAAATGCGCCAGGTCATTTCAGGATGACCTTGATAAAAGGCTTTATAAGTTAGATGCATAAACAGAAAGTGACTAACTTGGGATCGCGAAAATTACATTTACCCAACAGTGACAGATACGGGGTGCATAATTGGCCACAGAATTGGCTATAATGGGGTAGAGGTTGTCAGAGACTGGCGGCACATAACCAGCAAAAACGTACTCAAATAACCCCCTGGGTTTTCGAAGCCAGAAACGATGGAAGAGCAATTTAAAACCTTGAAAACCCAACCTCGTCCCCAGGGCGCCCCGCGGACGAGGTTGTTCGAAACCCTGTGTGGAATATGTCTCAGTAAAGTAATTGAGTTCCGTCTTGGAGGGTTCTATAATGTTCTATGTTTTTAGTTTCAATGCGGGAAAAAGCAATAATATTCTCTCGTTACACGACTAATTAAAATGTTCGTTCCAGGAACTTGTAAATCACTCGAGATCTATTTGGCGCACTGCTGGCTATTCAAGCTAGGGACCTTCTACAATATAAATTTTTCATCATTTGGTCACTAACTCAGAAATACCTCATAATTTCCTTTTTTGTTCATTCTACTATATTTAAGGCTTGATTATAAAAGTGAATTTTCAGGACTCTGCGAAAACACCTTGTATCCTTTTACATCACCAGTACAGTTGCGTCATCTATTTCTACCCAGATCAGAATCCTCAGGCCTTTGACCAGCGGGTAACCTGTGTATAGACCCCCCCCCCCGTCCCCCCTGGAAAAATCGAAGAAGGGATTTTTCCTGAGGGGAGGTGGGATTTGACACAGGCTACCAGCTGGGAGCTACACACTGATCAAGGAAGACCCTTGGTGACTCAATAAAAAAGATTTTTTTATTAGGTTCTTGGAAAATGCCACTTTTGTACAAGTAACACGGCGTTCTAGTAATATATTTCAACTTGAACTGCCCAAAACTTAAGGGACTAGAGTACATGGCCTTTTCTTGAGTATATTTTCTACGAAAAATCTCCTTTTTAACATTTATTTACTTCTGTAGTGAATAGTTTTAAGGATCTTTGACCCACTTAGTACCTGAAGAAGCTATAATGACAATGGTCTCCTTAAACATTCACATTAAATAACTGCTACTGTCAGGTTTGTTTGAGGAAAATTAGTAAATCTAGTTAGTGTATAAGCAACTCGTTGACATCCACTTTAGTCACTTTATCTTAACTTTCTTTTGGCTTGATTTGTTGAGTACGTCTGCTAAATTTACATAACAAGGTGATGACGTCAGTCTAATGGAATGTCCTCCTGTATAACCTTTGAAGCCCGAGCCGGCCTAAGTCGGAGCGTAACCTTCCCACCACGAAAAATTCTTCGAATGAGACGGATGAATCGTAACCGTGAACTAGCAGGGAAGGTGAGGAAGAAAGAGTCGAAAAAGTCCTCGGAAGAAGGATCAAGTATTCGTTGAATGATAGCTTCTTTATTTCCAGTTGCAAAGTCCTCTCGCTTTAGTACATACTTGCACCATTCGAGGACGCTCTTAATCCCATCAAGGATACAACTCCTAATGTTCGGTTCTTCGCTGATCCGAATTTTGAAGTAAGCTGTGTCCCAGCAGATGTCAAACACTTTAGGGAAGTCAGAAACTTGAATGATATGGTACTTTTCAATTTCTCGCAGATCCTCTATTATGGACTTCTCCAGAGAATGAAGACTTTGGAGATTGCAATGAGGGTCGTTAAAAGCCAAATCAGTCATCTCCTTGCTAGTAGACAGAAAAATGTCTTTTAGGTCGTGATAACGGAAACTAGTAATCAAACTACTCTCTTGATTTATTCCTTCTTTAAATTCTTTCTTGGTGCCTTTGCAGGAAACTTCTTGATGGACATCACTTTGACCTTGTGTAGTGAAAGCTGGCATGCAGTTTTGTTCTTTTTTCGTCTGTTCGGAATTTTGTCTCTGAGTCAATTTTCTCACAAACTGCATCGGATTTTCATTGATCTTCTCACAAATTTCAACCAAGGGTTCCAGAATATTGAGGTCTTCGATGTAGTCTACACTGAACAGGTTGTAAGATCTCACAAAGAAGTGTCGCAAATCTCTCTTTCTTAGAGCTTTCAGAAGGTTTCGAAACAACTTCATCATGCACTCTACTCTGTTCCTTTGTGTCCAAATTTCAGTATCAGTCTCTTCAACTGTTTGCAGAAAGAGGTTCTTCAGGTGAAACGACACCAAACTCTTGGGTTTTGTGGAAAGATAGGCTCGATGAAATTTTTTTAGGCAGCGGTAACACTCACGCTGGACTTCGTTTAACTCTCTGCTTAACAGGAATTCTGCATTTGCAAAAGATATTCTGAAATCGCATTCTAGATTGCCACCATTCTTTGGAACTTTTACAACCAGATGAAAACCCTGCTGGAGAATTTGGTCGATTACCTTTTGAGAAGGCCACTTGCGTTCTCTTCTGATCCATTCTTGAGCAACAATGGGCCATCCTGGAGCTTTAAATGCTGGAACAATGTCGACTCCACCTTTCGCATGATCCGAAGACTTTTCGAAGTCTGTAACGTTAGCGGCTTCCTTAATGGAATCCTCTCTTAATTGCTTAAGTTATGGATCCCGCAATCACGGGATCGAAAAAGAGGTTCAGTATTGGCTTTCCAAGTGCCTTTTTCCGCTGTGAGTCATAAGACGGACTTTCTCCCTTCTGCATTGTAAATAACTGTTCTTTCTGAGACAAAATATGGCTTTCAACGAGGTCTCCAATGCTTTTCGTCTCGCTTCTGTCGTCCAACGCGTCAGGGTTTCCAGTCGAGCGATTCCTCATGTCGGAATTAAACTCTCCAGTATTTGATTGAGCTTTCTTGCCATCGCAGGATAAAAATATCCTCTGAAACAAGTTTGCGTTTTTTTCTCTACTTTGTTGCTCGTCTTTTACATCCTTATTTCTCTGGGTTTTATAATGATGTGGTTGACTCTTAGAAACGCTTCGAAACCGAGCTTGATGAATTTTTGCTCTGTACCTCTGATATAACTCAAGAAAACCCGGCAGTATTTCTGAAATAGTGATTGGACGTTTGCTATCAAAATACATATATAATTCATTAGTAAGCTGAGTAAAATCGTTAATAACCTTGGCAAGCTCTTCCGTTCCTGTAAGTTTACAAAAGCCGTGTGCCATCCTTTTTAGTCCTTCTCTGTAAACATGAAACGCGTTATTCGGTTGTCTGTTTAACGGCCGGGAAAAACTGAAAGTTAAAGCAGGACTGGCTTCCTTGTTTTTTAATTGGTAGGTGCTTTCTAGAAGAGATGACGGTTCTGGTGTCATCATCATCATCAGTGGCCCAGCAATAGCAAAGATGATACTATTCAATACGTTAGACACTGAGCGCCCATAAATTGCCGGATGGAACGTTTTTAACACTGACGTGGCCACGTACTGTGTGTCTTCTACAAGGCAGGACTTTAGAACGGGGTGATCTGCTCCTTTGATTCTGACGTGCATTGGATTCTCCGGTAAATATTCGATCAATTCCTTATGGATCATCAAATTATTTGAATCAGGATATATCACAATATCCACATCTCCCACATCATCTGGCTCAATGCACTTTAAATCTTCCGCAACGCTTCCATATGGTCTAAAAAGTATGTCGTTTTCCGTATCTTTTAGTAGATCTTTTAAAAGTTTTGTTAGAAAGTAAAACCAGACCATTTGTTCATGCCCGCTTGATTTTTGAGCATCGTTTTGTTCTCCGAGAGACTTAAATTGTAAGCTTAGTTCTTGTGTTTTTTCATCGTACCCTGCCGAAGCCATTATATCGGTTAAACTCTCGCATGGACGAGTGTGCTGAGTTTTATGACATCTGGGCTTCTAAAATAGAATATTTCAGGGGATTCGACATTTCAGTTTCAAAGACAATTTTTGTAAGCAAAACTACCATTAGCCGGTCGGGTTGTGAGTGAATTTCCATTTTGAAAAATGAATTCATTGATAGAAAATGTTGGATAGGTTAGAAAGGTTACTTTTGCAGTGAAACCAAAACATTCCTTTCTTGAGAGAATATTCCAGTGAATATTCCCTTGAGTCATGTGACTTTTTTATCTATCTTTTTCAAACACACGATATTTCTTTGGTAATGACAAGATTTCGGTTTCCAAGCCGGCTACCGATCGAAGCTGCACACTCGTGGTGGGTTACAGCCTTCAGGAGTGGCAGGCGTTTAACCCTTTTAAAAGTCCCAAGAGCACGTGACCAACATCAATTTTCTCCCAACAATATCCATACATAATTAACAGAAAAGTTTATGAGAATATATAAAATGATCACCCAAGGGAAAATCCTTGATCCTTGAACAAATTCTCCCAACTAATTCTTTAAGGAAATGTATGGAGATCAGTTTGGAGAATTTTTATTTGAATATTGGGGCTTAAAGAGGAATGGAAGATAGGGAACCACAGTACGGCCAAGTTTTTGACTTGTGGTCACTTCGTTCGCCCGAAAAGGTTCAACATTTTTGCACCGTTCACAAGAAACTGACGAAACAGGTTGAATTTTAACGTTCCTCGGTAAATTTAAAACTTGGCCACGCGTAGAGGGCTGCTTTAGAAGCACCCAGCTGGGCTGCGAGGGAGTCATGCAGCCACGCCTTTGCCGTTCAGTAAGTTCGAAGGTTATGGTGTTAACAGCACACCGGTCCAATTTCCGATCCTACCGACTCTAAATTTGACTTTGAGTTTGGCGTGAAAATTTCTGAACGGCTAGGCGTGTTATTGTTTCTACGGTCAAGGAGTTCGCGTGAGCTGATTATACTCTCTTGGTGTGAACTGAACAGCTGAGCACCTAAATTTTTGACAGGTCGAAAATTTCGTCTGGTGCCGTATAGAAGTGAACCTCTAAGGTGCGCGCGCATGGTGGGTTAGACCATAATATGAATACCTTCGCTACCTAATTTTCCCAGAGACTTGTAAATCAGGTGTTGATCCTAAGTTTTTGCATCTTCGTGGGTGCCTTTCGCCGCCATTGTGACAAGCATTAATGCTAAACAGAGTGAAACCTTTTAAGAATCTACAACCACTAAAAGAGGGAAATTTCTAAGAACTGGAACTTCCGGTTTCTTAGAATGTTTCAGGGTTTGTCAATAATCGCTTGGCTAATCAAGCGTGATGTTGACAGAAAAATGAAAACATCGTGCATTTTCGAAAATAAAACGCATATCAGGGATCGCAATCAGTCTTCGAAGCCGGAGGGCACCTAGTAATAGGCTAATGGGGATGTGCCGCTGGATGGAGTCGCATTTTTTACGACTGGATTGACTATTGGATTGCTTTTTCCATGGCGTTACTAGAATGGGATCGCACATTTTCGGGATTTTGGGGGCAAGAATATCCCGGTAATTAGGGATTTCAAACCGTGAGAATTTTTACTACATTACTAACAAATGCGACAATTTATTTCAGGATGACCTTGATAAAAGGCTTTATAAGGTAGGTGCATAAAGAGAAAGTGACTAGCTTGGTATCGCGAAAATTACATTTACCCAATAGTGACAGATACGGGGTGTATAATTGGCCACAGAACTGACTATAATGGGGTAGAGCTTGTGAGAGACTAGCGGCACATAACCAGCAAAAACTTATTCAAATAACCCCCTGGGTTTTCGAAGCCAGAAACGATGGAAGAGCAATTTAAAACCTTCAAAAGCCTGTGAGGAATATGTCTTAGTAAAGCCATTAGGTTCCGTCTTGGAGGGTTCTATAATGTTCTATGTTTTTAGTTTCAATGCGGGCTAAAGGAATAGTATTCTCTCGTTACACGACTAATTCTAATGTTTGTTCCAGGAACTTCACAGTTCCTGTACGTGGTTTTATCCACAAGATAAATGGCAGCACTAACTGTAATAAAAAAATTAGACAACCTGAAAGGGACTCCCTCCTCACAGTTGCCGCATAGAATGGACTTCAGAGCAATACATTTATGCTACTTCTTATTTATTTAATCCTCAGTTTAAATGATTAATTGTATAAAGTTATTCAATCTTCATATTACAGTTCCTGTGACGATCAAAACAGTAAATCATTCGAGATCTATTTGGCGCACTGCTGGCTATTTAAGCTCATCATTTGGTCACTAATCCAGAAATGTCTCATAATTTCCTTTCCTTCCTATATTCAAGACTTATTATAGAAGTGAATTTTCAGTGCTCTAAAAAAAACCGTGTATCCTTTTGCATCATCAATACAGTTGCGTCAACTATTTCTACCCGGCATCCTCAGGCCTTTGACCAGCGGATAACCTGTGTATAGACCCCCCCGCCTCCCCTCGGGAAAAACCGGAGAGGGGGCCCCTTCTCCGATTTTTCCTGAGGGGAGGTTGGTCTGTACACAGGCTACCAGCTGGGAGCTACATACTGATCAAGGGAGACATTTGGTGACTCAATAAAAAAATGGTTGCATGGAAAATGCCACTTTTGTACCAGTAACGCGCCGTTCTAGTAATGTATTTCAATTTGAACTACCCAAAACTTAAGAGACTAGAGTACATGGCCTTTTCTTGAGTATATTCACTGTATTTTTTTACGAAAAAGCTCATTTTTTAAATTTATTTTCTTCTGTAGTGAATAGTTAAGGATCTTTGACGCACTTAGTACCTGAAGAAGGTATAATGACAATGGCCTCCTTAAACATTCACAATAAATAACTGCTACTGTCAGGTTTGTTTGAGGAATCTTAGCAAATCTTAGTATATAAGCAACTCGTTGACATCCACTTTAGTCACTTTATCTTAACTTCCTTTTGGCTTGATTTGTTGAGTACGCCTGCTTAATTTACATAACAAGGCGATGACATCAGTCTAATGGAATGTCCTCCTGAATAACCTTTGGAGCCTGAGCCGGCCTGACCTTCTCACCGCGAAAAAGTTTTCGAATAAACTGAGGCCCTGAATCAGCAGGCAAGATGTGGCTCAAGTCGAAAGAATCCTCGGAAGAAGGATCAAGCATTCGCTGAATGATAGCCTCTTCATTTCCAGGTGCAAAGTCATCTTGTTTTAGTACATACTTGCACCATTCGAGGACGCTCTTTATCCCATCAAGAATACGACTGCTAATGTTTGGTTCTTGGCTGATCAGAATTTTGAAGTAAGCTGTGTCCCAGCATATGTCAAACATTTTAGGGAAGTCGGCCACTTGAATGATATGATACTTTTCAATTTCTCGCAGATCTTCTATTGTGGACTTCTCACTTTGACCTTTGGTAGTGAGAGCTGGCATGCAGTTTTGTTCTTTTTTCGCCTGTTCGGAATTTTGTCTCTGAGTCAATTTTCTCACAAACTGCATCGGATTTTCATTGATCTTCTCACATATTTCAACCAAGGGCTCCAGAATATTCAGGTCTTCGATGTAGTCTACACTGAACAGGTTGTAAGATCTCACAAAGAAGTGTCGCAAATCTCTCTTTCTTAGAGCTTTCAGAAGGTTTCGAAACAACTTCATCATGCACTCTACTCTGTTCCTTTGCGTCCAAATTTCAGTATCAGTCTCTTCAACTGTTTGCAGAAAGAGGTTCTTCAGGTGAAACGACACCAAACTCTTGGGTTTTGTGGAAAGATAGGCTCGATGAAATTTTTTTAGGCAGCGGTAACACTCGCGCTGGACTTCGTTTAACTCTCTGCTTAACAGGAATTCTGCATTTGCAAAAGATATTCTGAAATCGCATTCCAGATTGCCACCATTCTTTGGCGCTTTAACGACCAGATGAAAACCCTCCTGGA
>OZ038003.1:20675227-20692727 GCA_964035705.1 Porites rus | reverse complement strand
ATACCTTCGCTACCTAATTTTCCCAGAGACTCGTAAATCAGGTGTTGATCCTAAGTTTTTGCATCTTCTTGGGTGCCTTTCGCCGCCATTGTGACAAGCATTAATGCTGGACAGAGTGAAACTCCTAAGAATCTACAACCACTAAAGGAGGGAAATTTCTAGGAATTGGAACTTCCGGTTTCTTAGAATATTTCCGGGTTTGTCAATAATCGCTTGGCTAATCAAGCGTGATGTTGACAGAAAAATGAAAACGTCATGCATTTTCGAAGAATGTAACGCATATCAGGGATCGCAATCTGTCTTCGAAGCCGGGGGGCACCTAGTAATAGGCTAATGGGGATGTGCCGCTGGATGGAGTCGCATCTTTACGACTGGATTGACTATTGGATTGCATTTTCCATATCGTTACTAGAATGGGATCGCTCATTTTCGGGATTTTGGAGGCAAGAATATTCCGGTAATTAGGGCTTTCAAACCGTGGGGATTTTTACCACATTACTAACAAATGCGCCAATTCATTTCGGAATGACCTTGATAAAAGGCTTTATAAGGTAGATGCACAAACAGAAAGTGACTAATTTGGGATCGCGAAAATTACGTTTACCCAACAGTGACAGATATGGGGTGTATAATTGGCCACAGAATTGGCTATAATGGGGGTAGAGCTTGTGAGAGACTAGCGGCACATAACCAGCAAAAACTTACTCAAATAACCCCCTGGGTTTTCGAAGCCAGAAACGATGGAAGAGCAATTTAAAACCTTCAAAAGCCTGTGTGGAATATGTCTCAGTAAAGCCCTTTACGTTCCGTCTTGGAGGGTTCTATAATGTTCTATGTTTTTAGTTTCAATGCGGGCAAAAGGGATAGTATTCTCTCGTTACACGGCTAATTCTAATGTTTGTTCCACGAACTTGATAATTTCTGTACGTGGTTTTATCCACAACATAAATGGCAATACTAACTCTAATAAAAAAAATTAGACAACCTGAAAGGGACTCTCTCCTCACAGTCGCCGCATAGAGTGGACTTTAGAGCAATACAGTCTCCTTACTGCTTATTCATTCATCCTGTTTTCAATGATTTATTGTATGCAGTTAGTCACTCTTCATATTACAGTTCCTGTGACGATCAAAACAGTAAATCATTCGAGATCTATTTGGCGCACCTGCGCACTGCTGGCTATTCAAGCTCATCATTTGGTCACTAACTCAGAAATGTCTCATAATTCCCTTTTTTGTTCATTCTACTATATTCAAGACTTGATTATAGAAGTGAATTTTGAAGACTCTGAAAACATCTTGCATCCTTTTGCATCATTAATACAGTTGCGTCAACTATTTCTACCCAGCATCCTCAAGCCTTTGACCAGCGGGTAACCTGTGTACAAACCGCCCCGCCTCCCCTCAAACTTGAACTGCCCAAAACTTAAGGGACTAGAGTACATGGCCTTTTCTTGAGTATATTTTCTACGAAAAAGCTCATTTTGAAATTTTTTTTTTTTTCTGTAGTGAATAGTTTTAAGGATCTTTGACCCACTTAGTACCTGAAGAAGCTATAATGACAATGACCTCCTTAAACATTCACAATAAATAACTGCTACTGTCAGGTTTGTTTGAGGAATCTTAGTAAATCTAATTAGTGTATAAGCAACTCGTTGACATCCAGTTTAGTCACTTTATCTTAACTTTCTTTTGGCTTGATTTGTAGAGAACGCCTGCTTAATTTACATAACAATGTGATGACGTCAGTCTAATGGAATGTCCTCCTGTATAACCTTTGGAGCCCGAGCCGGCCTAAGTCGGAGCGTAACCTTCCCACCACGAAAAATTCTTCGAATGAGAGGAATGAATTGTAACCGTGAACTAGCAGGGAAGATGAGGATGAAAGAGTCGAAAAAATCCTCGGAAGACGGATCAAGTATTCGTTGAATCATAGCTTCTTTATTTCCAGTTGCAAAGTCCTCTTGCTTTAGTACATACTTGCACCATTCGAGGACGCTCTTAATCCCATCAAGGATACAACTCCTAATGTTCGGTTCTTCGCTCATCCGAATTTTGAAGTAAGCTGTGTCCCAGCAGATGTCAAACACTTTAGGGAATTCAGAAACTTGAATGATATGATACTTTTCAATTTCTCGCAGATCTTCTATTATGGACTTCTCCAGAGAATGAAGACTTTGGAGATTGCAATGAGGGTCGTTAAAAGCCAAATCAGTCATCTCCTTGCTAGTAGACAGAAAAATGTCTTTTAGGTCGTGATAACGGAAACTAGTAATCAAACTACTCTCTTGATTTATTGCTTCTTTAAATTCTTTCTCGGTGCCTTTGCAGGAAACTTCTTGATGGACATCACTTTGACCTTGTGTAGTGAAAGCTGGCATGCAATTTTGTTCTTTTTTCGTCTGTTCGGAATTTTGTCTCTGGGTCAATTTTCTTACAAACTGCATCGGATTTTCATTGATCTTCTCACAAATTTCAACCAAGGGCTCCAGAATATTGAGGTCTTCGATGTAGTCTACACTGAACAGGTTGTAAGATCTCACAAAGAAGTGTCGCAAATCTCTCTTTCTTAGAGCTTCTAAAAGGTTTCGAAACAACTTCATCATGCACTCTACTCTGTTGCTTTGCGTCCAAATTTCAGCACCAGTCTCTTCAACTGTTTGCAGAAAGAGGTTCTTCAGGTGAAACGACACCAAACTCTTGGGTTTTGTGGAAAGATAGGCTCGATGAAATTTTTTTAGGCAGCGGTAACACTCACGCTGGACTTCGTTTAACTCTCTGCTTAACAGGAATTCTGCATTTGCAAAAGATATTCTGAAATCGCATTCTAGATTGCCACCATTCTTTGGAGCTTTTGCAACCAGATGAAAACCCTGCTGGAGAATTTGGTCGATTACCTTTTGAGAAGGCCACTTGCGTTCTCTTCTGATCCATTCTTGCGCAACAATGGGCCATCCTGGAGCTTTAAATGATGGAACAATGTCGACTCCACCTTTCGCATGATCCGAAGACTTTTCGAAGTCTGTAACGTTAGCGGCTTCCTTAATGGAATCCTCTCTTGCTTCAGTTATGGATCCCGCAATCACGGGATCGAAAAAGAGGTTCAGTATTTCCTTTCCAAGTGCCTTTTTCCGCTGTGAGTCATAAGACGGACTTTCTCCCTTCTGCATTGTAAATAACTGTTCTTTCTGAGACAAAATATGGCTTTCAACGAGGTCTCCACTGCTTTTCGTCTCGCTTCTGTCGTCCAACGCGTCAGGGTTTCCAGTCGAGCGATTCCTCATGTCGGAATTAAACTCTCCAGTATTTGATTGAGCTTTCTTGCCATCGCAAGATAAAAATATCCTCTGAAACAAGTTTGCGTTTTTTTCTCTACTTTGTTGCTCGTCTTTTACATCCTTATTTCTCTGGGTTTTATAATGATGTGGTTGACTCTTTGAAACGCTTCGAAACCGAGCTTGATGAGTTTTTGCTCTGTACCTCTGATATAACTCAAGAAAACCCGGCAGTATTTCTGAAATAGTGATTGGACGTTTGCTATCAAAATACATATATAATTCATTAGTAAGCTGAGTAAAATCGTTAATAACCTTGGCAAGCTCTTCCGTTCCTGTAAGTTTACAATAGCCGTGTGCCATCCTTTTTAGTCCTTCTCTGTAAACATGAAACGTGTTATTCGGTTGTCTGTTTAACGGCCGGGAAAAACTGAAAGTTAAAGCAGGACTGGCTTCCTTGTTTTTTAATTGGTAGGTGCTTTCTAGAAGAGATGACGGTTCTGGTGTCATCATCATCATCAGTGGCCCAGCAATAGCAAAGATGATACTATTCAATACGTTAGACACTGAGCGCCCATAAATTGCCGGATGGAACGTTTTTAACACTGAGGTGGCCACGTACTCTGTGTCTTCTACAAGGCAGGACTTTAGAACGGGGTGATCTGCTCCTTTGATTCTGACGTGCATTGGATTCTCCGGTAAATATTCGATCAATTCCTTATGGATCATCAAATTATTTGAATCAGGATATATCACAATATCCACATCTCCCACATCATCTGGCTCAATGCACTTTAAATCTTCCGCAACGCTTCCATATGGTCTAAAAAGTATGTCGTTTTCCGTATCTTTTAGTAGATCTTTTAAAAGTTTTGTTAGAAAGTAAAACCAGACCATTTGTTCATGCCCGCTCGATTTTTGAGCATCGTTTTGTTCTCCGAGAGACTTAAATTGTAAGCTTAGTTCTTGTGTTTTTTCATCGTACCCTGCCGAAGCCATTATATCGGTTAAACTCTCGCATGGAAGAGTGTGCTGAGTTTTATGACAGCTGGGCTTCTAAAATAGAATATTTCAGGGGATTCGACATTTCAGTTTCAAAGACAATTTTTGTAAGCAAAACTACCATTAGCCGGTCGGGTTGTGAGTGTAATTTCCATTTTGAAAAATGAATTCATTGATAGAAAATGTTGGATAGGTTAGAAAGGTTATTTTTGCAGTGAAACCAAAACATGCCTTTCTTGAGAGAATATTCCAGTGAATATTCCCTTCAGTCATGTGACTTTTTTATCTATCTTTTTCAAACACACGATATTTCTTTGGTAATGACAAGATTTCGGTTTCCAAGCCCTCTACCGATCGAAGCTGCAGACTCGTGGTGGGTTACAGCCTTCAGGAGTGGCAGGCGTTTAACCCTTTTAAAAGTCCCAAGAGCACGTGACCAACGTCAATTTCTCCTAACAATATCCATACATAATTAAAAGAAAAGTTTATGAGAATGTATAAAATGATCACCTGAGGGAAAATGCTTTGATCTTTTATCAAATTCTCTCAACTAATGCTGTAAGGAAATGTATGGACATCAGTTTCTTGGAGAATTTGTATGAGGATATTGGGGCTTAAAGGGTGAAAGGGAGACGGAAAATGGGGAATCACAGCACCAGACGAGTTGACTTGGGGAGACTTTGTTCACAAGAAAAGATTCAACATTTTTGCTCCGTTCACAAGAAACTGACGAAGCAGGTTGAATTTTAACGTTCCTCGGTAAATTTAAAACTTGGCTATGCTTAGAGGGCTGCTTTAGAAACACCCAGCTGGGCTGCGACGGATTCATGCACGCCACGCCTTTGCCCTTCAATAACTTCGAAGGTTATGGTGTTAACAGCACACCGGTCCAATTTCCGACCCTACCGACTTTAAATTTGACTTTGAGTTTGGCGTAAAAATTTCTGAACCGCTAGGCGTGTTAGTGTTTCTACGGTCAAGGAGTTCGCGTGAGCTGATTATACTCTCTTGGTGTGACGAAACAGCTGAGCACCTAAATTTTTGACAGGTCGAAAATTTCGTTTGGTGCCGTGTAGAAGTGAGCCTCTAAGGTGCGCTTGCATGGTGGGTTAGACCATAATATAAATACCTTCGCTACCTAATTTTCCCAGAGACTTGTAAGTTTTTGCATCTTCGTGGGTGCCTTTCGCCGCCATTGTGACAAGCATTAATGCTAAACAGAGTGAAACTCTTAAGTATCTACAACCACTAAAAGAGGGAAATTTCTAAGAACTGGAACTTCCGGTTTCTTAGAATGTTTCAGGGTTTGTCAATAATCGCTTGGCTAATCAAGCGTGATGTTGATAGAAAAAAGAAAACGTCATGCATTTTCGAAGAATGTAACGCATATCAGGGATCGCAATCTGTCTTCGAAGCCGGGGGGCACCTAGTAATAGGCTAATGGGGATGTGCCGCTGGATGGAGTCGCATCTTTACGACTGGATTGACTATTGGATTGCATTTTCCATATCGTTACTAGAATGGGATCGCTCATTTTCGGGATTTTGGAGGCAAGAATATTCCAGTAATTAGGGATTTCAAACCCTGAGGATTTTTACTACATTATTAACAAATGCGCCAATTTATTTCAGGATGACCTTGATAAAAGGCTTTCTAAGGTAGATGCATAAACAGAAATGACAAACTTGGGATCGCGAAAATTACATTAACGCAACAGTGACAGATACGGGGTGTATAATTGGCCACAGAATTGACTATAATGGGGTAGAGGTAGAGATAACCAGCAAAAACGTACTCAAATAGCCCCCCGGGTTTTCGAAGCCAGAAACGATGGAAGAGCAATTTAAACCCTTCAAAAGCCTGTGTGGAATAGGTCTCAGTAAAGCCATTGAGTTCCGTCTTGGAGGGTTTTATAATGTTCTATGTTTTTAGTTTCAATGCGGGCAAAAGGAATAGTATTCTGTCGTTACACGACTAATTCTGATGTTTGTTCCATAAACTTGAAAATTCCTGTGCGTGGTTTTATCCACAACATAAATGGCAACACTGACTCTAATAACAAAATTAGACAACCTGAAAGGGACTCTCTCCTCACAGTCGCCGCATAGAGTGGACTTTAGAGCAATACAGTCTCCTTACTTCTTGTTCATTCAATCCTGTTTTCAATGATTTATTGTATGCAGTTATTCACTCTTCATATTACAGCTCCTGTGACGATCAAAACAGTAAATCATTCGAGATCTATTTGGCGCACTGCTGGCTATTCAAGCTAGGGAAATTCTACAATATAACTTTTTCATCATTTGGTCACTAACTTAGAAATGTCTCATAATTTCCAGGACTCTGAAAACACCTTGTATCCTTTTGCATCATTAATACAGTTGCGTCTACTATTTCTACCCAGAATCCTCAGGCCTTTGACCAGCGGGTAACCTGTGTACAGACCCCCCCGCCTCCCCTCGGGAAAAATCGGAGAAGGGGCCCCTTCTTCGATTCTTCCTGAGGGGAGGTTGGTCTGTACGCAGGCTACCAGCTGGGAGCTACATACTGATCAAGGAAGACCCTTGGTGACTCAATAAGAAAGATTTTTTTATTAGTTGCTTGGAAAATGCCACTTTTGTACCAGTAACGCGCCGTTCTAGCAATGTATTTCAACTTGAACTGCCCAAACCTTAAGGGACTAGAGTACATGGCCTTTTCTTGAGTATATTTTCTACGAAAAAGCTCATGTTTTAAATTTATTTTCTTCTGTAGTGAATAGTTTTAAGGATCTTTGACCCACTTAGTACCTGAAGAAGCTATAATGACAATGGCCTCCTTAAACATTCACAATAAATAACTGCTACTGTCAGGTTTGTTTGAGGAATCTTAGTAAATCTTAGTATATAAGCAACTCGTTGACATTAACTTTAGTCACTTTATCTTACTTTTCTTTTAGCTTGATTTGTTGAGAACGCCTGCTTAATTTACATAACAAGGCGATGACGTCAGTCTATTGGAATGTCCTCCTGAATAACCTTTGGAGCCTGAGCCGGCCTGAGTCGGGGCGTGACCTTCTCGCCACGAAAAATTCCTCGGATAAATCGAAACCGTGGACTAGAAAGCAAGATGTGGAACAACAAGTCGAAAGAATCCTCGAAAGAAGGATCAAGTATTTGTTGAATGATAGCTTCTTCATTTCCAGTTGCAAAGTGTTCTTGCTTTAGTACATACTTGCACCATTCGAGGACGGTCTTAATCCCACTAAGGGTACAACTCCTAATGTTCGGTTCTTGGCTGAACAGAAGTTTGAAGTAAGCTGTGTCCCAGTAGATGTCAAACATTTTAGGGAAGTCAGCAACTTGAATGATATGGTACTTTTCAATTTCTCGCAGATCTTCTATTATGGACTTCTCCAGAGAATGAAGACTTTGGAGACTGCAATGAGCGTCTTTAAAAGCCAAATCAGTCATCTCCTTGCTAGTAGACAGAAAAATGTCTTTTAGGTCGTTGTAACGGAAACTAGCCATCGAAATTCTCTCTTGATTTATTGCTTCTTTAAATTCTTTCTCGGTGCCTTTGCAGGAAACTTCTTGATGGACATCACTTTTACCTTGTGTAGTAATAGCTGCCATGCAGTTCTGTTCTTTTTTCGCCTGTTCGGAATTTTGTCTCTGGATCAATTTTCTCACAAATTGCATCGGATTTTCATTGATCTTCTCACATATTTCAACCAAGGGCTCCAGAATATTCAGGTCTTCTATGTAGTCTACACTGAACAAGTTGTAAGATCTCACAAAGAAGTGTCGCAAATCTCTCTTTCTTAGAGCTTCCAAAAGGTTTCGAAACAACTTCATCATGCACTCTACTCTGTTGCTTTGCGTCCAAATTTCAGCACCAGTCTCTTCAACTGTTTGCAGAAAGAGGTTCTTCAGGTGAAACGACACCAAACTCTTGGGTTTTGTGGAAAGATAGGCTCGATGAAATTTTTTTAGGCAGCGGTAACACTCACGCTGGACTTCGTTTAACTCTCTGCTTAACAGGAATTCTGCATTTGCAAAAGATATTCTGAAATCGCATTCTAGATTGCCACCATTCTTTGGAGCTTTTGCAACCAGATGAAAACCCTGCTGGAGAATTTGGTCGATTACCTTTTGAGAAGGCCACTTGCATTCTCTTCTGATCCATTCTTGCGCAACAATGGGCCATCCTGGAGCTTTAAATGATGGAACAATGTCGACTCCACCTTTCGCATGATCCGAAGACTTTTCGAAGTCTGTAACGTTAGCGGCTTCCTTAATGGAATCCTCTCTTGCTTCAGTTATGGATCCCGCAATCACGGGATCGAAAAAGAGGTTCAGTATTTGTTTTCCACGTGCCTTCTTCCGCTGTGAGTCATAAGAGGGCCTTTCTCCCTTCTGCATTACAAATAGCTGTTCTTTCTGCGACAAAATATGGCTTTCAACTAGGTCTCCACTGTTTTTTGTCTCGCTCCTGTCGTCCAACGCATCAGGGTTTCCCGTCGAGCGATTCCTCACGTCGGAATTAAACTCTCCAGTATTTGATTGAGTTTTCTTGCCATCACAGGATAAAAATGTCCTCTGGAACAAGTTTGCGTTTTTTTCTCTACTTTGTTGCTCGTCTTTTACATCCTTCTTTCTCTGGGTTTTATAATTGTGTGGTTGAGTCTTAGAAATACTTTGAAACCGAGCTTGAAGGGTTTTTGCTCTGTAGCTCAACTCAAGAAAACCCGGCAGTGCTTCTGAAGTAGTGATTAGACGTGTGCTATCAAGATACATATATAATTCTTTAGTAAGCTGAGTAATATCGTCAATAACCTTGACATGCTCTTCCGTATAAACAGTTCCTGTAAGTTTACAAAAGCCGTGTGCCATCCTTTTTAATCCTTCTCTGTAAACATGAAACGAGTTATTCGGTTGTCTGTTTAACGGCCGGGAAAAACTGAAAGTTAAAGCAGGACTGGCTTCCTTGTCTTTTAAATGGTAGGTGCTTTGTAGAAGAGATGACAGTTCTGGTGTCGTCACCATCATCAGTGGCCCAGCAGTAGCAATGATGATAATATCCACTACGTTAGGCACTGAACGCCCATAAATTGCCGGATTGAACGTTTTTAACACTGAGGTGGCCACGTACTCTGTGTCTTCTACAAGGCAGGAGTTTAGAACGGGGTGATCTGCTCCTTTGATTCTGACGTGCATTGGATTCTCCGGTAAATATTCGATCAATTCCTCATGGATCGTCAAATTATTTGAACCAGGATATATCACAATATCCACATCTCCCACATCATCTGGCTCAATGCACTTTAAATCTTCAGCAGCGCTTCCATATGATCGGAAAAGTGTGTCGTTTTCCGTATCTTTTTCTTGGTCCTTTAAATATTGCTTTAGAAAGTAAAACAAGATCATTTGGTCATGCTCCCTCCATTTTTGAGCATCGTTTTGTTCTCCGAGAGACTTAAATTGTAAGCTTAGTTCCTGTGTTTTTTCATCGTACCCTGCCGAAGCCATTATATCGTTCAAACTCTCCCATGGAAAAGTGTGCCGAGTTTTATGACATTTGGGCTTCTAAAATAGAATATTTCAGGGAGTCGACGTTTCAGTTTCAAAGGCTTGTCGGGTTGTTAGTGTAATTTCCATTTTGAAAAATGAATTCATTGATAGAAAATGTTTGATAGGTTAGGAAGGTTATTTTTTGCAGTGAAACCAAAACATTCCTTTCTTGAGAGAATATAACAATGAACATTCCCTTGAGTCATGTGACTTTTTTCCTACCTTTTTCAAACACACGATATTTCTTTGGTGGTGACAAGATTTCGGTTTCCAAGCCGGCTACAGATCGAAGCTGAAGACTCGTGGTTGGTTACAGCCTCCAGGAGTGGCAGGCGTTTAACCCTTTTAAAAGCCCAGAGAGTACGTGACCAACATCAATTTTCTCCTAACAATATCCATACATAATTAAAAGAAACGTTTATGAGAATAAATAAAATGATCACCTAAGGGAAAGTGCTTTGATCTTTGAACAAATTCTATCAACTAATTCTGTAAGGAAATGTATGAAGGTCAGTTTTTTGGAGAATTTGTATGTGGATATTGGGGCTTAAAGGGTGAAAGGGGGACAGAAAATGGGGAATCACAGCACCAGACGAGTTGACTTGGGGAGACTTTGTTCACAAGAGAAGATTCAACATTTTTGCTCCGTTCACAAGAAACTGACGAAGCAGGTTGAATTTTAAGCTCGTCGGTGAATTTACAACCTGGCCATGCGTAGAGGGCTGCTTTAGCAACACCCAGCTGAGCTGCGAGGGAGTCATGCAGCCACGCCTTTGACGTTCAATAAGTTTGAAGGTTATGGTGTTAACAGCACACCGTCCAATTTCCGATCCTACCGACTCTAAATTAGACTTTGGCGTGAAAATGTCTGAACGGCTAGGCGTGTTATTGTTTCTACGATCAAGGTGTTCGCGTGAGCTGATTATACTCTCTTGGTGAGAACGGCACACCCAAGAGCCTGAATTTTTGACAGGTCGAAAATTTCGTCTGGTGCAGTGTAGAAGTGAGCTTGTAAGGGGCGCGCGCTTGATTCGCGCTTGGTCGGTTAGCGCGCGGAAAGGACTAAACACGACTTTCGGTGCTCTAATTGCCGCTCTGCCATTGGTCCAGCCAGTTGTTTAATTTGCGCGCGCCGTCGTCAACTGACTTTCCCGTCCTGTTGCTAAATCAGGCTTATAATGTAAAGTTTTTATGCCTTCCACGCCTTGCATACCGGCTAGATAAGTAATGCTGAATGCTTGTGTAGTGAACTTGCGACATCGCTCAGATTCAGCTCGTTTTTGCAGCAATGTCGCGTATACTGTGATGATCATTTCTGCATTTTACTACTACATGAGAAATTTCTTCAATTTGATTGGCTAAGAGCAGTGGTATTTCAGCTTAATTTGAAATACCTACATGTGAAAATTACAAAACCTTTGTGGGTAGTAGTATAAACAAATATTATCATGATTTGCACTTGATATTTGGCATAAATACCAGTCGTGATATTTCAAAATTGTCTCGAGGGATTTATGCCCAATATTACTATAAATCATGCTATTACCTATACTTATTTTTTCATCCCGCAGTTCAAAATATATGAAATCCATAATATTCATTATTTTATGTACAGATTTTGTTGCAAGAAGTAAACAATTCTGTACTTTCTGGAACAACTTGTCGCAACCTGCAACAGCCTGATTTGTTGCATTAAGACATTCGTGGATGGTAAAACGTACAACATCGCTATTCACTCGCTTTGCAGCAATGTCGCAAAAGCGGCACGTTTTTCGTTGCGCATTTCACCGTATCTTTACGCCCTAGGAGAGGGCTTAAGTTACTAGCATGTGACCACCAGGAGGTGATTATTATTATTATTAAATTATATTAATGATAATGATAGAAGAAAGGAGAAAAAAAGAATCGTGAAAACAGAGGCCGGACATCTTAGGCTATACAAGTTGAAAGAGAACACAACAGAAAGGCAGGCGGAAGGGCAAAGCGTAACACCACTTGTAAAGGATGGTCAACTAATGAAAGCTTTTTTTGCTAACGCAAGTATTTTTGACAAAAGTCTTAACATTGGGTCTAACCAAGAAGTTTTCAGGAATGAGTTTATAGCACATACTTTTTTTTTTCAAACCATTGTCATTTACTGGTATATCTAAGATGCTTTCCGGCCTTCATATTTTACAAAATGGGTGGTTATACCCAATTTTCTTCATAGGATGTTATAATGTCATACACACCTTGTTGAGATCCACTTTGATTTTTTGTTTACAGAAGTGCATCTTCAAAACGGACAGAAGAAAACCCTCCAAAAGAAGGCATTATATAGTCTAAGTTAATCAAAGTAATTTTTGAAATCATTCTCACTAGAATAACAAGTGGCGTTGCCTAGTAAGTTCAATTTTTTTAATGTATTACAGTAAGTTTATACAGTACTACAGGAGTATATCATTTTAGAGCGGTTTTCATTTGAGTGTCGAAAAGTAATTGGTTTTGCACTTTCTACACGATGCGATTGGCTTAAAAGATTCGCGCCACCTTTTCATCCAATCAGAAGTAAAACCAAAGCCAATTGTGACGCGCTCGCATGCATTTTCCCGCGCTTTGCGTCAGCCACATGTAAATACTTCGAGTTTTGATTGGTTCAGTGTATTGTCTGTGTCCTATGTGATTGGCCAGAGTAATTACTTTGGTTTTGGTTTTACGACACTCAAACGAAAACCACTCTATATTGGTTACCAAAGAAAGAACACAAGGAGGGTAATTCTTCTCTTAAACAAACTGGCAGAAGTAAAAATAGTGTGTGTTAAACAAGGTCAATAATAGTCCTCCCTAAAGTTCTATTAATGCTACCTCCCCCAAGCCCGTTCCAGGCGTTCACATAGTTGAGACAGCACAAAGAAACTGAATGGACAGGAAACTCAGTGAGGGGGTAGCAGTGATTTTTTTTACCTCTGCGTCCTGCGTACCTGACACACAAAAATTCCCACACACGCAAAATAATTTGTGGTATGCGTCCAACAGGACGCAAAGATCAATTGATCGATCAGAAGATATTTTTGTAGAATATCCTGTTTGTGTGATTTCTGTGGCTGTTCTTGTGACTGTCATTTAACAACTCATATTTCTTTTAGTCTTTGTTGTGCTTGACAATAGAAGGAGCATATTTTTATTTCTATAAACTGTAATACAGAGTGTTGGAGTCTGTCTACAGAAGAGAACCCAGGGACTTGTTTTAAACTGGGACTCAATGGCTCTGGACAGGGACTCATGATTTTTCACAAGATGAGTCCCTGAGGACTCAACGTACCTATTTGTAACAAAATCACTGGGGTAGTGGCCCTTCATTTTGCACCACTTTGTACTATCTGAACGACTGGAACAGCCTTGCCCCTCTGCAATAATACCAACTAACTCTCCAGAAATCCAGTGGTTTTCCTGGTTCAAAAAAGGTTCATTATTGGTAAGTTTCTCTGGTGACAAGTGCAATACACCACCTAGTTGACAGAGAGGCACAAGCTACTTAAAGAAAATACCTAAAGTGAGAACTTGGGTAAGGCCCCAGATTTCGTCAATGAAGGGGCAAACCCTTATAAAACCATATCCCACCCCAGCTGTGCTGTTAGATCCCTTGGATCTAATCAGTTGTTGTCCACTTAATTTTTTCTTCTACATTAAATTTCCTGTAGAACTAAAATTAACCTAATTCTGCTGCCAGAGTTTAATAATTAAAATGTATTTACAGTTTATTGCTTTAAAACAGAAAACCCTCTTGAAGTAAATAATTTAAAGGATGAGTATCTATCACAAGCAGATGTTACTTGTTCAGTTGGCAAGAAGTTGAAGAGGGATGGGACTGATGCTATAGCTGAATTTTGTTGTCTGAATGCTTGACTTCTTCATACAGTCAAACCTCGATAATACGGACCCTTACAGGGCTATAGCAAGTGTCCGTATTAACAGGGTGTTTGTATTAACAGGTTGAATTTAGACAAAATGTAAGAGTTTCTTTCTCCAAGGGCAAAGAAAACTGTCCATAATAATGAGGTGTCCATATTAAGCGGGTGTCTGCAAAGTGGGGCCTGACTGTAGTATAATTTTGGGTTGTTTTACTTAGATGTAGATAGAGTTTGGTTGCAGTATTTGAATAAAAAAGTGGCATAGTCCTAATCTTGAAACCTCCATGAAGCACCTGAATCTAATCCTTTGTATGAAATATCCCCTTTAGATTCCCTTCCATAGCACAATGTACATGTATGTACTGTAGAACTTTGTCTTAAAGTGGAAATTTATTGTGAGCCTTCTTGTTTAGCCTCAATGATCTGA
Organism: Porites rus; assembly: GCA_964035705.1. Lineage (NCBI taxonomy): Eukaryota > Metazoa > Cnidaria > Anthozoa > Scleractinia > Poritidae > Porites > Porites rus. The sequence goes on along the minus strand of OZ038003.1, from coordinate 20,678,582 downwards.
GATTCTATCACGATCCAAATAATCTGTAAAAGAAATAGCACACTTTTAACATTCCCTACCAGACAACAGAAAGTAAGGGAAGATGAAAAAGAGGATGAATAAACCTTACCTAAAAATTTTAACTATGTAAAAATATTATAAAAACAACAATATTTGAACTGGAACGTTTGCCTTCATTTGCTATTTCAAGGTGACATTTAATATCTAACGATGCTTAAATGACAAAAGGAAAAAATTGTATAAGATCAAAGTGACTTGATCCCCTTTTGTGAATGCACTCCTATTAAACTTCCTCAAAGGATTGCATGCACTAATTTAAACTTTCTGTACTTACATAACCATGCATATTATCATAATTAGATTCCAAATGCCAATAAAAATCCTGAAATAGCGGAGATTTAGGAGGAATTCTCTGAACTTTTCAGCTAAAAAAAGAAGAAAAACGAAAGTAAGAAATCAGTAAACCAAAAACAGAAGTAACACAATCATGTCTACCACTGAAGATACAGCCTACAATTTTCAATTACAATTCATGAACACATGGGATGATGTTTACCTAATGAAGGTTCATCATTTTCATCACCAAATGAGTCTGTAGGATTCCTCTTTTTACTTCAAAAATAGGGCAAAATAAAAAAATGAGCACATGTGACAAAATTATAAGACTGTTGGGTAGGTCAGACAACAAAATCCCCAGAATATCTGTGTTGGTGGGGAATTTTGTTGTCATCTGATCCTACATGCTTGAATAATAACTTCAAATAAGCACCCCCTCTACCCTCATCACTAATAAATCCTCTTGTGAGCCCCCCCCCCCCACTGTCCCTCCATGGAGAGAATCTGGATCTTGGCTGCCTGCAGCAGCATTTTCAGCATCATTAGGCATTTAAGCAATAGAAAACGTTTTCTGTGTTTGCATAGGCTGATATAAACACGAGAGGGGTTGGGAGAATTTGAGACAGTTATGCAAACCCGAGACGAAGTCGAGGGTTTGCATAACCGTCAAGAATTGTCCCAACACCTCTCGTGTTTATATCAGCCTATGCAAACACAAGAAAAAAGTTTTCTATTGCTTTTATAAAATAACTTTCCCTAGAAAAAAACGCAAAACTCTTTGTATGGCACTGATTAAAAGAGAAATTATTACCAGTTGCAAAATCTTGTCCACGAAGTCTTGCACGCGTAATGAGTTCTTGTTTTACAAAAAGATGCTTTGCAAAATACGGAGTTTTCTCGCTTAAAATGTCAGCTTAAGCGAAGAAAAATTGACTCACCTTCTTTGTAACGATTTTCCATGTTTCAGCCGACAAAGGAATGGGTAAATAAAGTAAACTTGTCGAGTTTTGAACTCGAAAACTTTTTCAAATTTGGTGCTTGCGTGATTAGCGCGCGAAAAGCCAAACAACTTGACGCCACAACCATGTTTACATACTCTCATGCAAACACTGCTCTCGGCCAATCAGAGCGCGCATACTATCTTAGTTAATTTATAAAATGTAGTACCACCCCATGTAACAATATTGGTACCCAGTAATTTTAAGTAGTACATGGCACTCTACATTGACAATGTGAAAGCAAAGAAAAAATGTCAGGGAGTTTGATATTAATTCATTGCCACCCAACACTGCCCCTTCCTGAAACTTGTGCTAAATTTGTTTACCTGTAAAGTAGGAGAGAGGAAATTTTTTGCTTTACAGGATTTTTTCTAGCACTGCCCTCTTGAAAATTTAAATCCTTATGCACTTTCTTATGACATTACAGAAAGAGACATATCATGCCTGAAGTAATACTCACAGTTTGAAGTTTAATACTGCACAGGCATTAATTAGCAGTGTACTGAAAAGGAAATAAAAAATGGTAATAGGACTGAGTGGAATCCAATTTAGTCTGTAACCATATGAATGAATAACAAAGGCATGCTGGTACTGTCCTATTGTGTGAGTTGATAGAGTTGTTTTGATTTTTAATGCGTAAGATAATGTAATAGTTTGACGAAAAAATGGAGAATTTGAACGGGAGGGGGCTAACGATTATGGAATTTGGGGGTTATGTGGGGGGATAGCCCCTTTTTAGAAATTCCGAAAGCAAGGGGAATTTAAATTATGGAAACCATCTGTACATGGTATGTTATGGATATTTTCTACATTAATCGCCCATTACACTGTCATATTAATGCTAAAATCATGACAGTTGATAGCCAATCAGATTTGAGAATGCTGTTATAGTTACATGATTAATAAATAAATAAACTGCACCCCACCAAAGGTTCAAGTACTCTACTGTTGAATGCTTTATAAGCAGACATCCTTGAGATTTTAAAAAGTGTCTGCCATTGGGAAAGGTTAAATGTGCCTATCTGTGGGAATTTGACGGCGAATTTGTCAGGTGATTGTCACTGGGTTGAATCAAAGAACCTACAAAAAGTGATCTAACCTATGAAGTAGAGTTAGTTGTTAAGTCTATTTATTATATAAACACTAATGAAATACCAAGTGAGCTTTCGCACGAAAACTTGATAACTTCACATGTGAAAATATCACCATTGCTATGGCTTCATAATAAATGGCACCTTTCAGACCAAAAAACTTTTTAAGTAAGATGGTTTGGCATTTTATTAGTATAGAATATTACATGGTCGCTTGGAGATATGAAATTTCTCTTCAAGAGAAATTTTGTATCTCCGCGTGGCCATGTAATATCCTCTATGTATGTGAGTTAACAGACATGCCATAACTTCAGTTCTCTCGCAGTATCAGTTGGTTGGTTAATTTTATGTCTGATGATTTTTTAAGTTTGTCAAAATGTGTGTTAAGGGGCATGAAAAATACCAGACATTTCGAGGGTGCTCCCTCTTCCTCAGTGGTTTAAAGCATTTCATTTTGTGTCCCTTCTGGTACCTTGACAAGTGCAGTTACGGTGCTGGTTTAAACAATCTAAGGAGCTGTTTACATGATACTGGAATGACTTTCATTCCAGAACGAGTTCATTCCATCTTCATATATTTCTTTGTATCTGTTCACATGATACCAAGACAAAATTTTGTTCCAGTACCAGTCATTCCAGAACGAGTTCATTCCAGTTTTCATTCTGATTGAAATTCTTGTGCTGATACAAAATGTCATTCTGGTATCATTTTAACCGAAAATGAACTTTGTTCCAGAAGGAAAATCGTAAATTGTGTAGGGCCAGGGCGAGAGGTGCATGAGTATCTGATCTAATGCGAAAACCACACAATCCAGAATGCCTTAGGTTGAACTGTTCAATTTTATCATGTGAATGCAGTGTGAACTTCAGTCTAGAATGAACCTTGTTCGGGAATGAAAGTCACTCCGGTATCATATAAACAGCTCCAAAG
>OZ038003.1:20522727-20670227 GCA_964035705.1 Porites rus | reverse complement strand
TAGTATCGCCAAGTAAGTACTTAGTATCGCCAAGCCATTCGAATCAGTGTATACCCAATTCTTTGTCTGAAGATTCTCGCAAACACATATACGAAGAAAATCTGGATGGAAGAGGAAATTGTCTCCCTAAACGCAGCCAGATTATATTTTGAAGGATAGCGGCACAATTCAACGCGTCTTCCAGGTCAGCCCTAATTTATAGTTCGTAAGAGTATAAATTGCGATCTCCCTATTAAGCTTTCTTTGATAAAACTTCAGTAGAAACAAAACAACGCAGACATGACATTCTCCTGCATGAGACACAATCGGCTGAAGGAAATATCTGTTTACAAGTCGGGTAAATTATCCATTCTTGCGCACCGCAAAATCAGCTAAAATCAGTCGCTGGAAACCTGGCATATTATTAAGCCTGAGCGCTTCTAAGAATAACACGTTTAGAACTTCGACGCGTAGAAAAAAAAGGCAGTTGTTCTATATCCTTTCTGGTTCATCCAGGTAGAAGTCCTGGCATATTATTATGCCTGAGCGCTTCTAGGATATATAACACGTTTAGCATTTCGACCCGTAGCCGTAAAAAAAAAAATTAGGCAGTTGTTTTATATCCTTTCTGGTTCATCCAGGTAGAAGTCCTGGCATATTATTATGTCTGAGCGCTTCTAGGATGTATAACACGTTTAGTTTCAACCCGTAGCCGTAAAAAAAAATTAGGCAGTTCTATATCCTTTCTGGTTCATCCAGGTTTATAAAATAACTGAGATAGTACGCGTGATCTGATTGGTCAAAAACCTATGGTTTATTATACCGGTAAACCCATAGAAAAAGGCATCCGGACCACGAGCCATAAACAAAACCGACTATTGATCTGCAAACAACGATTTAAGAAAGGCTAAAAAACAGAACAAGTTAATTACCCAGCCCTTCTTAATTTTAAAAGCGTTGGCTTCCACATTTTATTACTGAGCGTCACAATTCGCTACTGCCATAGCTTTAGAAGTTATAAAGTACAAGGCTGGAAAACAGTTTACATTTCACGACGATGCCAAATCGCAGAGAAAGACAACAATTGTGTGAATTTCTGGTATAGAAAGTCTCTGGGAAAACTTAACCATGTGCCAACAAGCAACAAAACGGATAGTTTTAGCAATCTTGATTTATTTTATCTCAAACTTAAATATCTTAATGAAAGAAATTGTTCCAAAAACAGATCTCTGATCAAGATATGGTACAAAATCGGCCGCTGTAAGTTGTAAACAAGCTGCCAACGATGATGAAAGATGTCAGAGTTTCGGGCTGGTTTTTTCCAACATTTGCACAAATTATTCGGTGATATCGATGCCATAACCTACCTCAAACCACCTCACTTCACGAATCGACAAATATTAACGCCAATATGTGGCTACGGCAAAGAAACCTTTCTCCACCACTGACATATTTCCATCGGTCGCTGTACGTGCATATAAAGTTACATGCGACAACTTCGCAAATGCAGCCACGTCGATACCGCAGCATTTCTTGATCATAATAAAGTCCAGAAAACAGATCTTAAACCACTGCGGCTTGTTAAAAGTGAATGAAGTCCTCTATTACAATAGCTGCCAGTTCCGTCTGTAACAACGAAATTCTTACGGATCGACTCAACAAAATACAGCTGCGTACAGCCTGATGTTCAATTAATTTCTACTTCTGTAGTAAACAAACCATGAACGTATTCTTTCATTGTACGTTCGCATGAATATGTGTTGACTTTTCCTGTAAAACAGCTTTCATAAGTTATCATGTAATGAGTGCAAAAACTCGTGTTTTGAAGTGCTGCTGTTTGTTGTTTGACTGAACTGAGTTTTGAGAAAGTTCAACGCTATTAAATCGTGAGTCATGATTGGCTTATGATGACTTTAGAGAGAAGACGTGAATTGATCACGGTACTAGAACCATATTTTTTACCTAAAATACTCCATTCTACTAAAAGTTATTTTATAAAAGCAATAGACCACACTTTCTATGGGTTTACCGGCGTGATAACCCACTTGGGATGTTGGGAGAACACTCGAAAAGCTTGTAAATCACTCGCCTTCGGCTCGTGATTTACAAGCTTTTCGAGTGTTCTCCCAACATCCCAAGTGGGTTATCACGCCGGTAAACCCATAGAAAGTGTGGTCTATTGCTTAAAGTTATACTACTGCATGAAAAATTTCTGCAATTTGATTGGCTTAGAGCAGTGGTATTTCAGCTTAATTTGAAATACCTACATGTGAAAATTACAAACCTTTGCTGGGTACTAGTATAAACAAATAATAGCATGATTTGTACGTGATATTTGGCATAAATACCACTCGTGATATTTCAAAATTGTCTGAAATTTCACTCGCCTAACGGCTCGTGAAATTTCATATAACAATTTTGAAATATCGCTCGTGGTATTTATGCCAAATATCACTACAAATCATGTTATTACCTATACAAATCCTGGCATGAAATCATTATGCCTGAGCGCTTCTAGGATATATAACACGTTTAGCATTTCGACCCGTAGCCGTAAAAAAAAAAATGGCAGTTGTTCTATATCCTTTCTGGTTCATCCAGGTAGAAGTCCTGGCATGATATAATTATGCCTGAGCGCTTCTAGGATATATAACACGTTTAGCATTTAGACCCGTAGCCGTAAAAAAAAAATTTAGGCAGTTGTTCTATATCCTTTCTGGTTCATCCAGGTAGAAGTCCTGACATACTATTATGCCTGAGCGCTTCTAGGATATATAACACGTTTAGCATTTCGACCCGTAGCCGTAAAAAAAAAAAAAAATTGGCAGTTGTTCTATATCCTTTCCGGTTCATCCAGGTAGAAGTCCTGGCATGATGTTATTATGCCTGAGCGCTTCTAGGATATATAACACGTTTAGGGTTTCGACCCGTAGCCGAAAAAAAGGAATTAGGCTGTTGTTCTATATCCTTTCCGGTTCATCCAGGTAGAAGTCCTGGCATACTATTATGCCTGAGCGCTTCTAGGATATATAACACGTTTAGCATTTCGACCCGTAGCCGTAAAAAAAAATTTAGGCAGTTGTTCTATATCCTTTCTGGTTCATCCAGGTAGAAGTCCTGGCATGATGTTATTATGCCTGAGCGCTTCTGGGATATATAACACGTTTAGCATTTCGATCCGTAGCCGAAAAAAAAAATTAGGCAGTTGTTCTATATCCTTTCCGGTTCACCCAGGTAGAAGTCCTGGCATGATGTTATTATGCCTGAGCGCTTCTAGGATATATAACACGTTTAGGGTTTCGACCCGTAGCCGAAAAAAAGAAATTAGGCTGTTGTTCTATATCCTTTCCGGTTCATCCAGGTAGAAGTCCTGGCATACTATTATGCCTGAGCGCTTCTAGGATATATAACACGTTTAGCATTTCGACCCGTAGCCGTAGAAAAAAATTTAGGCAGTTGTTCTATATCCTTTCTGGTTCACCCAGGTAGAAGTCCTGGCATGATGTTATTATGCCTGAGCGCTTCTGGGATATATAACACGTTTAGCATTTCGACCCGTAGCCGAAAAAAAATATTAGGCTGTTGTTCTATATCCTTTCTGGTTCACCCAGGTAGAAGTCCTGGCATGATGTTATTATGCCTGAGCGCTTCTAGGATATATAACACGTTTAGCATTTCGACTTGTCGCCGAAAAAAAAATTAGGCTGTTGTTTTATATCCTTTCTGGTTCACCCAGGTAGAAGTCCTGGCATGATGTTATTATGCCTGAGCGCTTCTAGGATATATAACACGTTTAGCATTTCGACCCGTAGCCGAAAAAAAAAATTAGGCTGTTGTTTTATATCCTTTCTGGTTCACCCAGGTAGAAGTCCTGGCATGATGTTATTATGCCTGAGCGCTTCTGGGATATATAACACGTTTAGCGTTTCGACCCGTAGCCGAAAAAAAAAATTAGGCTGTTGTTCTATATCCTTTCTGGTTCACCCAGGTAGAAGTCCTGGCATGATGTTATTATGCCTGAGCGCTTCTAGGACATATAACACGTTGGCAATGAAATCGACCGCAGACTTAAAAATGTTCCTTTTAGAAGGCACTGAATTATTTTTTCCGGACATTTTGTTTGATACCGCATTTTTAATTAATTTTATTCATCGCCCCAGGATGATGACATGATTGCGTGAAAATTGACGCCTCTATCATATTAGATGCGAAATACCATCAGAGATTAAGGGAATAGGGAATGTTGCAAGCTACTGGGTATCCAGCTGAGATAGCTGACTTTTACTCAGCTATCTCAGCTGGATACTGAGGGGTTTTTTTGGTTGCTAAGACCGTGCAGCTCGTTATGGCCTAGAATGTCTCCAGGGAATTAGCGATAACATTCCCACACTCGCCGATCACGGAATGAAATTTATTGAAATCTTTATTTCGAAAGCATAGAATTTGGAGGTTTATTCAATAAGTGATCTTCTTTGCGCACAAGCTTACTCACATTTCTTAGAGGTACAGTCAAAGTTTTTGCGTTATAAAAGCCGTAATCTGCGCCAAGGCTTTATCTGGCGATTTATGTTATTGGCGCTCAAGAAAGTCAGATCGACCGCAGTTGAATTGTAGCGTTACTGCAGCTACTTCGCAGCGTTTGAAAGTCGGCAACTGCGCTGCAAAACCGCTACCGAGAGCTTCAAAGAGCCTTCAAAGGCTACACAGCGCTTTTGCATCCCGCTGCAACTTGAATGAAGCTGCTGTTAGGCCTCTAAAAGGCTACTGAACAGCTGTAATTTAGCTGTACAACTATGTTAAAGCAATTTTGTGGCGCTGTACAGCGCTGCAAGTTTCGTACGGGTGTTGTCACTGCTGTCACCATTGTCAACGTTCTCACTGTTGTCACCGTTGTCACTGTTGTCAACGTTGTCACTGTTGTCACTGGTGTCACCATTGTCACCCTTGTGACTGTTGTCACTGGTGTGACTGTTGTCACCGTTGTCACTGTTGTCACCGTTGTCACCGTTGTCACTGTTGTCACTGTTGTCACCGTTGTCACAGTTATTACTGTTGTCACTGTTGTCACTGGTGTCACCGTTGTCACTGTTGTCACTGTTGTCACTGTTGTCACCGTTGTCACTGTTGTCACTGTTGTCACCGTTGTCACCGTTGTCACTTTTGTCACTATTGTCACCGTTGTCACCCTTGTCACCCTTGTCACTGTTGTCACTGTTGTAACCGTTGTCACTGTTGTCACCGTTGTCACGGTTCTCACGGTTCCCACTGTTGTCACCGTTGTCACTGTTGTCACTGTTGCCACCGTTGTCACCATTGTCACTGTTGTCGCCGTTGTCACTGTAGTCACTCTTGTCACTGTTGTCACTGTTGTCACCGTTGTCACCGTTGTCACCGTTGTCACCATTGTCACTGTTGTCACTGTTGTCACCCTTGTCACCCTTGTCACCGTTGTCACCCTTGTCACTGTTGTCACTGTTGTAACCGTTGTCACTGTTGTCACCGTTGTCACCGTTCTCACGGTTCCCACTGTTGTCACCGTTGTCACTGTTGTCACTAGTGCACAGCATGAAAATGGAGATTTACGCAAAATTAAAGTTTGCGTAAACCTGCGTAAAGTTGGTCATCCAACTTTACGCAAACTTTCCACGGCGCGTAAAGGTTTGTAAAGGTAAATTTACGCGCTCGGCTCTTAAAGGTTTCGTAAAGCTAGCATAAAGTTGTTGTAACAGCTTTACGCTCATTTACGCTACAAGTAAAGGTTTAGTAAGGTTGTCATATAATGCTAGCTTCCTAACAGCAATTTATTCCCGGCACTGTTTTTAGTAAGTCGTTTGTGTCCTGATACTAGTTCGCATAGTTTTTTTGATCACTCATTTGGTGTTCGATGTTGGTGTGCGATGTAAACGAGCCAACCACGCAAATTTTTTTTGGCGGTGCGAACGACTTCGTACACGCTTTAAAATGACGCTGAAAAGAAAATTCTGCTGGCAGAGTTCATGCAAAGATATAGCTTGCGACTGTGCGGCAATTTTCGAAAAACGGCATATCTGTCGCGGCAAACACAATAGCCTTCAATACTCAGTAGTATTCCCTCATTGATTTCAGTCAGTATAAGGTGTTTCTTCCTTAACGGTCACCTCTCTACACGGCCATTTTTGTTTTGTTTTGTTTTTTTTTTTTCGGCGGACGGTCCATACATGACATACATTTACTCTTCTTTCAACCTCGCTACTATGGCCACTTTCTTCAATGTCCCTAAGGTGGCCGTTGTAGAGAGTTTCAACTGCAATTTGATCAAATTGAAATAATTGGAAAATAAAGAAAAAATATCGCCTCGCAAAAACGGCGAGTTTTACTTAAAGAAAGAACGCATTACTTAAAGAGAAAGAACGCATTCACAAATTACTGTGACCATTTTACATTCAACGGAGTACTGGCTTCATTGTTGAACCTCCTTTATCGCTTCCTTATTTTAAGTCCGCGGACTTCAGGTTTGGGAACGGACAATTTGTTAAAAGAAAGGGGCCTGGAAACAATAGAGTGAAGGGACACCTGTTCAGCGGGCTTGTTCCTTTGCACATGCTCAATCAGGTTCGTTGATTTGGCGTCCATTTTGAAAGTGTCCAACGGTTTCAAACTTGCTTCTTTGAAAGGTTGGAGATCGTTCATATATTATGCTTCTTGATAGCATCACAGGACATCTTAAGGTTGTTACAATTTATAATGGCACTATCAGCCTTTAGTAATCGATCACTTCTCAAGTGTGCAGCAACCCTTTCGGGACGAGATACTCAGTCAGAAATGGAGACAGAAACATCGTGTGAAGCGCAAGCATTAACACTGGAATGTTCACAACACAGACCAAGACTGTATTACACTTATTACTAAGGCTCTTCGATACTCAAGATCTCGCTGAAAAGAGCAGATAGTAAGGCAAGGTAAGTTGTCCTGGCTCGCCTTTTCTCTAACTTTTTAAGCTTAATTCCAACTTGTTTATGACGAGTTCGAATGACTGTCTCAAGTACTCAGTCACTAACATTTCAGTGAGCAATGAAACCAGCATTAACCGTTTAAAGTAAATTATAACTAAACATGTGTATTTATTTGGCATAACCTTTCAATACTAAGCAAGCAACGAGACCATGACGTTGAAGATGATAATGTAAAATCATGTAAGGACTTTGGGGGTCTGAAGGAGTAGAATTTCCTTGTTTTGTACTGGAAAATAGGAGTTTGGTCACTGGTACTGGGAATTACTAAAAGAAAATAATGGAATTGAGAAAGGACATCTGTATAAAGTAAGCTTACGTGTAATGTGATACAAACATTCTTATGAAAATTTTCACAGACTATAGAAGAACTAATAAACAGAATAGAAAAGTGTTAACAAGTGTTGAATTTGCAAGTAGGCAAAGATAATCTACGTAGTCTGGTTCTATATTTTCATGCGTCAGTCAATAACAAACCCAAGCTTCCCAATTCCCCGGGCAGTCATAGCGTCATAATTGGTGAATAATTTAACAGCATGCATGTATTTTTTGAAGCAGGTACAAAAGTTTATTTTTGATTTTAAATTACGTGGGTTTTAACTTAAATGAACAGAGAATGAATAGACATTTTCATGAGTCTTTCAATGCATAGCTAATGCAGACCATGATTGAATTAGAATGTATTTTCATGTAAGTGCCAACATAGTTGTTAATATCTACACAGTTTCATACCTTCATCTGCAGTTCAAAGTATGATTCATTTCATATATTACCATTAATTTTAATCTTCATTGTGCACTGCTCCTATGAAATTATATTGTGGTTCTTGAGAGGATACAGTGCAGCAGATACTGTCAGGAAATTGAATGCCTTACTTTTTGGGAAGCAAAACACACAGTCATGTTAGAAACCAGAAATTGTTCTATTTGCACCATAGTTGTATCGTCAGTAAATCTAGGTTTAAAGGAAAATAAAATTTAAAGAAACAAGTTGTGAAAGATAAGACTCTTAAGAGAGTCATAGCAGTCATAGCTGTTTTGGATTCTCTTTTCTACATACACCATTATTAATCTGCAAATACAACTGTCTCTCTTGTGAAATGTCCCTGGTGGCAAGGAAAGAAAATAGGCTGCTTTATTTACAGGGTACACTGTACATTATTATTAGGAGGCATTGTTTTCAAGATTGAGGATAAGGGCTTTAAAAAGCAAAGTGGCTTCACTCCTGTTACATTAACTAGGAACCTTGAATGTTTCGTATTAAAAAGGAAAAAAAATATATTAGGTAAAGTTTCAGGAAAATTTGAAACTTTTGGGAATAAGGTGCTTATATGTTTCTATATTTTTCCTGAAAGTCTTTGGTGGAGCTCATGAGAAGGCTAGGAATGTTTATTGATTTGGAACTTTAGTCCGGGACAGGTAGAAATTTAGTTCGAACATGTAAACCTTTGATATGACTTGTCCGTGGGACAAGCACATTTTTAATTAGAAAAATAAAGATAAGAAACAGTTGCCTTAAACATTCCATTTAACTTTGCCATTCCACTGCCAGTCATTTCATCCATTTGCTTTTTTACAAGCTCTGTTGTAGGTTTAATTCAAAAATAATATACAAGGGTAATAATGTGATTAAATAATGTGATTAAAAACATTAAATGCCCGTTGCAAGCTAAACTTTTTGGACAAGAACTCTAGGTTTCGGACAACCAAATTTAATGTATTGCTCGTGTGAAGGACAAGTGGATAGGAAAATTTCTCTCTTACCAGGGTGCAAAGAAGGTGATTTTTAAAGCTTGCCATTCGGGCAAGCTGAAGCTAGCATATACTAGCCCAAATGTCATTTCAACTAGCCCCCAAACCGTTTTGATGAGCAGAATTGATTTCACAGTTCTTGTTGAGTTGACCTCAAGTGTACCAGTTGAGTTGAGTTGACCTCAAAACCCGAGCTGTAAAACCACGCGACCCCCTGCAGATCCCCCACCACTGCGCATGACCGAGACAAAGGAAACCCCAGACCAGCATTGTTTCGCGTTTAACTTAGCTTAAATTACATTTAACCACATTTAAACTCATCAACAATAGATGAGCTTGGGGAAGGTGCCTGGAAAGATGGTGGGGCCTCGAGCACCGGAGCCGAGCGCGTAGGGTAACCATGACAACCCTGTGAGCGGCAACCACCAGACCTCGCGCTCCAAGTGGAGTGCTTGGGGAGCGAAGGGCCCGCGAGCAGGGTCGGAGAAGGACCGAGACCCCCCAAAAAACTCTCCAAGCACCAACCCCAAAGCCTGCCGCTGACAAGAAAACAGAAAGGAGCATACATACCCAGTGATGACGCGCAAAACCTGCAACCCGCAACAACAGGCTGTCCTCCGTCCCACTGTCAGGGCTGAACTCCCTGACCGGAATCCCATTATGAGTGCAAAGCCCCTACTTGCCCCCCAGTGCTTACTGGCCACAGCATAATGAAACCGCGCGGAGAAGTCAAATAACATCGGAGACAACTGTGCTAAGCACAAACCAGCATAGGTAGAGATACAACGGTGCCCTAATATGTCCCCAGAAGACTGAGTGAAAGTAAAGCTGACGGGTTCTATGATGAGCAACCTGAAACACCTGCAGTCAATTTTTTCGAGAGTTGCGATAACGTCTCCGCAGGAGTACGAATGTAAGACAAATAGGCGGTGCTGGTCCACCGCCCCAAAGCCTGAATTTGATGATCTGGGATGCCATTACGAGCTGCGACAGTAGCTGCCCCAATCCGAAAACTGTGGCTAGAGAAGTTGCCTTGGATGTTAGCCGAAGGCAAGATGCGACGTAACCAAGCCGTCAACAGAGATCGAGACAACGGGCGACCGTCCTGAAACAAAAATAAGGGGCCTGGTCTGTCGCCCCGTAAAGTCAAGTATGCCAACAGCGATTGGACTGCGCACAGCGGAAACGAGCCACGGCCTATGTGCACGAAACACCCCTTCCGGAAGGGGTCAGTTTTGGATGCCTTTATCCTAATGCGAAGGCATGAGGGCAATGAACTAGCGTCCACAGCGATATCGGCCACACCCAGATGGATGGAAGGGGAGTAACTGGCCAAATTGGGGACGGTGAATTCCGCAGAGCGAAGAAAGCCAAAGTACGCCAGGCAACAGGCTGCCCAAAACATGCAATGATCTGCCATCGTGACGTCCAATGCTTTGAAGATAACAGCCATGATCTCATCTGTGATTGGAAGCCGTGGAGAAGAAGAATCGCCCTGAGTTCGCTTAATTCCTCGAAGCACCCGCTGCAACCTTAAACAGTTGACAAGAGGATCCGAAAAGCCCTGGTCGACGTGCAAGGAGCGCACGGCAGAGAGATACACCTTGATGGTGGAGTATTGCACAGTATTGGCCAAAAATGTTGCGAACAGGCATAGCGTCCACTCGTCAACCGGGCAAGGGGAACCGGAGGGATGAATCTTACCAAGCTGAGTACAAAAGTCATAAAACTTTTTCTGACCTGAAGCGTACGAGTTGCGTGTAGAGGATGCCAGCCCATGCACCAGAAGAGTGTGGCACCGAGCCTCTAAGGTGGAGATATCAAAAAATCCCATAGCTGATGAGGAATTGGAGCTGGGAGTGGTAAGGCCTCGGGCGCCAGACGCCGGAACTCCTGCCAACGAAAGCGGGAAAGAGCATCAGCAATCGAGTTATGAATGCCAGGCAGGTGTATAGCTGTAAAGGTAAAATTATGGCGAGCCGCAGCGGAAAGTAAGTGGCGCAGCAGCTGCATAATGCATGGGACCTTTGATGTCCTGGACGTGAGAATGTGCACCACTGCCTCGTTGTCCGAGCGGAACAAGACATGGCATCGGTGCCATTGCGGACCCCAGACGTGAGAAGCAACCACCACAGGAAATAGTTCTTTGTACGCGATTGATTGATCGTACTGGGAGGGGGCCCATGCTCCGCTGAACCACTCATTTCTGAAGTAAGCGCCAAATCCCAAGGAGCCAGCAGCATCTGACGTGACCTCCACATCTGTGGAAGCAGACAAACCCGGGAAAAGCCAAAAGCTCACCCCATGCCACGACGTGAGAAAATCAGACCACCACTGGATATCCTTGCGGAACTCCACGCTCAAACGAATAGGATGCTCGCGCGAGCGAAAGCAACAAAGGAGGTCGATCATGCGGCGTAGAAAAGTACGACCAGGCCACACAACTTTGGCGGCGTGGTGAAGGTGGCCGATCAGCGACTCGAGTTGACGTCTGGTACACCACCGCCTGTTCCGCCACGACTGAATCAACTCCTGAAGGGCGGCTAACTTGTCTTCTGGAAGACGAGCCGATTGCTGCACTGAATCTAGCTCAATTCCCAACACGGTCAAACAAGTGAGCGGGCCAACGCACTTGCCAGGGTGGAGGGGAAGGCCAAGTGACCGACAAACTGCCAGGGATGTTTGCAAATTATTAGCGCATTGGTTCGAACAAGCCGGGCCTGCAGTGAGGAAATCATCGAGATAGTGCATAAGGTCGGCCACATTGTACCTATTAATAATGATCCATTCCACCATGTCTGCTATTGAGTTAAAAATATAGGGAGCCGAGCGGAGCCCAAAGGGAAGAGCTAAGTCAACAAAGAATTGGCCCCGCCATTTCATCCCTAACAGGTACCGATCCTCGGGATGCACTGCAACGTTGCGATAAGCGGCCTCGACATCGAACTTTGCCATCATGGCCCCACGACCGTGCTTGGCCACCATGCGGATAATCTGGTCGAGTTTGATGTAATGCATAGAGAATGCGTCAGCGCTGATACCGTCATTTACGCTGTACCCACCCGGGGAGGATAAGTCAACAATAAGCCGCCATTTGCCAGGTTGGCCTTTTTTGGGGATTACCCCGAAACTGCTTATTTGTAAATTCCGAAGGGGAATCGAGGGAAAGGGGCCTGCCACCCGGCATCTGGAAACCTCGTGGGCCAAATAATCGTCAATAACTTTCGGGTTCTGGAATGCCGAGGATTTGTTCCGTTTGGCAGATTTAAGTGTACGAGTAGATTGGAATCCCAGGCGAAACCCGTGCGTGAGGCCTTGCAAAACAAAGGCGACTGCTTGCTGATCTGGGTGCCCAGCCAGGTCCAACGTGAATTGTGCCACATTCAGGGGAGAAACCACCGACACTGGATGGAAAATAGGACCCCCTGATGATAAAATCGCCAAGAAAAGAAACACTTGCAAAATGATGAAAACCCAACCATAGCATTTTATTATCTAACATCCAAGACTGGTACAAATGCAAACAAGAGAGCCTAGCAACGAAGCAGGTGAGCTAAAGGCATGATACCCCGACCCCTGCTAAACGGGGTGTAGGGACAATATAGCCGCACACGAACTGTCAAAAATAACAAAATAGCCTCAAAAGAGACCACATTACGATAACTAATCAACTAAGGCGAAGTGCCACACTAACAAAAAACGATAAACAACAAGATCAGGAATGTTCACGTGGGAATGAGCGAAGCAACAACACGAGGCGGTACAGCTAAACCGTCCGGACAACTGCAGACTGTACGCACGAATGGCTGCGAAACCCGGCAACTAACGAATCCCTCACGTACGGCGAGCTTTGGCACCGGAGGAAGATCCTGGAGAACTTCCGCGACGTTTGCGTTCTTCACGGCTGTCCCGGCTGGAGCGATTGGGGCACGTCGTCGCACGATGGGAGCCAGAACATAAATTGCAGCGATGGGCATAGCGACACGACGCGAAGGGTGCTGTACAGCGCCCCTTGTTCCACGAAATGCAAACGACATTAGAAGACGAAGATCCTGGTGGCTCAGGGTACTCATTAGATTGAGCCAGTGTAGAGTCACGGACGGACGAACCAGCAGCATGGAAATTAAATAATTGCACGTTCATCGACGACCAATCCGTCAAGCGAATGGCGGCGGCATGCTCACGGAATGCTCGGTCGTACGCGAGCCACACTTTGCCCGAGAAATGACGGAATGTGCGGAGGATGAGCAGCTGGTACTGCAATAAGTCCTTCCATCGATGCGGGAAGTGGGTGACCAAAATCATAGCAAAGATGGAAAAGGCTTCCATCCAGGACGCGATGTCCTCGATCTTCCGGCGCTGTTGCTTCGGTTGGGACGTGAGAACAAGGCGCCCGTCGAACAGCACTTGCGGCTCGGTTTCCTTCTGCAGCAAGTTCACGGCCAGTAAATCGCTCAGGTCAACGTACTTGCCCGCCACGATTTGAGCGACCAGCTTCGCCGGCACGGGCGAGAAACCGGGACCAACAACGAACGGCTGGTCCAACAACGAAGCCGATGGACCGACAGAACGGGCGGCGAAATCGCGAATCGCCCCGTTCTGCGAGGAGCAAACGTTCGAGGCGCTAGGAGCGAAAGATGACATGGATGGAAGCGAAAACGTGGACACAAAGGATGGCACAACAAATGATTGGCTTGGCCTACCTTGTACGGGATGTCCGCCGAATCCTGTCCCCGCGGCCAACAGGCTTGATGCAGAATCGGTGAGCGACGGCAAAGCAGCGGGAACGCCTCCCGAACAAGGCGGTGTTGTAGTAATGGCGCTCGCTGCGGACAAAACCGGCTGAGATGTAGTCGAGGCAGTTCCCGAAGATTCCCTCTCGGCTGCGAGAACAGCTTGCACGGTCTGCGTGATCAACGCAACCATTTCTGGCGAAACTCCCGCGATCGCCGACCCGGCCGGTGGAAGAGACGCTTGAGAAACTTGCGACGAGGGAGGCGAGACGTTTTGACCAGCCGACGAAGACACGTTTGAAACCGAAGCCTCTTCTCCAGATGGAACAGGCAGCAACACCGGAGCGGTTTGCAGGCTATTAGTCGTACCCCGCGAACCCATCGTCAAAAAGGCAAATAAGAGTAAAGCCGCCAAGCACAGTCGAAAAGGCAGAAGTGCACGCGCAAATGAGTTGACCTCAAAACCCGAGCTGTAAAACCACGCGACCCCCTGCAGATCCCCCACCACTGCGCATGACCGAGACAAAGGAAACCCCAGACCAGCATTGTTTCGCGTTTAACTTAGCTTAAATTACATTTAACCACATTTAAATTACGTGGGTTTTAACTTAAATGAACAGAGAATGAATAGACATTTTCATGAGTCTTTCAATGCATAGCTAATGCAGACCATGATTGAATTAGAATGTATTTTCATGTAAGTGCCAACATAGTTGTTAATATCTACACAGTTTCATACCTTCATCTGCAGTTCAAAGTATGATTCATTTCATATATTACCATTAATTTTAATCTTCATTGTGCACTGCTCCTATGAAATTATATTGTGGTTCTTGAGAGGATACAGTGCAGCAGATACTGTCAGGAAATTGAATGCCTTACTTTTTGGGAAGCAAAACACACAGTCATGTTAGAAACCAGAAATTGTTCTATTTGCACCATAGTTGTATCGTCAGTAAATCTAGGTTTAAAGGAAAATAAAATTTAAAGAAACAAGTTGTGAAAGATAAGACTCTTAAGAGAGTCATAGCAGTCATAGCTGTTTTGGATTCTCTTTTCTACATACACCATTATTAATCTGCAAATACAACTGTCTCTCTTGTGAAATGTCCCTGGTGGCAAGGAAAGAAAATAGGCTGCTTTATTTACAGGGTACACTGTACATTATTATTAGGAGGCATTGTTTTCAAGATTGAGGATAAGGGCTTTAAAAAGCAAAGTGGCTTCACTCCTGTTACATTAACTAGGAACCTTGAATGTTTCGTATTAAAAAGGAAAAAAAATATATTAGGTAAAGTTTCAGGAAAATTTGAAACTTTTGGGAATAAGGTGCTTATATGTTTCTATATTTTTCCTGAAAGTCTTTGGTGGAGCTCATGAGAAGGCTAGGAATGTTTATTGATTTGGAACTTTAGTCCGGGACAGGTAGAAATTTAGTTCGAACATGTAAACCTTTGATATGACTTGTCCGTGGGACAAGCACATTTTTAATTAGAAAAATAAAGATAAGAAACAGTTGCCTTAAACATTCCATTTAACTTTGCCATTCCACTGCCAGTCATTTCATCCATTTGCTTTTTTACAAGCTCTGTTGTAGGTTTAATTCAAAAATAATATACAAGGGTAATAATGTGATTAAATAATGTGATTAAAAACATTAAATGCCCGTTGCAAGCTAAACTTTTTGGACAAGAACTCTAGGTTTCGGACAACCAAATTTAATGTATTGCTCGTGTGAAGGACAAGTGGATAGGAAAATTTCTCTCTTACCAGGGTGCAAAGAAGGTGATTTTTAAAGCTTGCCATTCGGGCAAGCTGAAGCTAGCATATACTAGCCCAAATGTCATTTCAACTAGCCCCCAAACCGTTTTGATGAGCAGAATTGATTTCACAGTTCTTCTTTAATTTGAATTCCTCCAAAAAACTTCACTTGCCCATTGGGCAAGTTAAGTTCAAAATTCACTAGCTCGATAGCAAAATCCACTAGCCCCGGGCTATCGGACACTACTTTCTTTGCGCACTGCTTACTCTCTAATAATAATAATAATAATGTACATCCAGTGGTTTTTCATAGCACTTTACAACGATATTAATGGATGATACTTTTATTAAAATGCATACATTAAAATAAAAAAAGATATACATTGTAAAACATTGAACTCTAATAATATAATAAACCATTGTTAATAAATTTAACATATATATATGCTTCAGTCTCCCCGACTAGTAAGGCACTGTGCCTGAGTTATAAGACATGAGACTTTAATAAAGTTCATTACTATTATTATTATTATTATTATTATTATTATTATTATTATTATTATTATTATGGGGTTTCCATGTAGCATTTTACCCTGATTTTCACTCAACTGCAAGTAGGGTTCTAAATGTAAATATTATTGCCTTTAAGGAAAGCCTTTAACTCATACTAGTCAAACATTTTGAATCTTTAACAGTCAGATGAATCTTATTCAGTTGTGTGAATTTGTGGACATTGAAATCATTTGCTACTCAGGTTTTGCACTGTTATTAGACCACTTGTGGAAAATGCCTTATCATTTTTTTTCAAATTTTTAGTCTTGGTTTGTGAAAAGAGGCATTTGGGGAACCCTGTGTCAAGTAAAATTGTGCTGATTGTAGTAATTTGGCCATGAGTGTAGGAAAAAATATTATTAATTAGTAATAGCAGGCGGTGTCCTCTGGCAACTTAGGGGGTGTTTACATGACACCGGGGCAACTTTTGCCCTGGAGCGAGTTCACTCCGGTTCCCTCTCATAGCTCTATATTTGTTTACATGATACCACCACAGAATGTCATGCAGGCGCGAGTCACCCCAGCGTGAGTTCACCCCGGTTCTTGTACCGGGGCGAGAATTTCACTCTGGTACAAAATCTCATGGCAGTATCATGTAAATGCGAAACGACCACCCGTTTCGGCATGAAATCGGTCTGCCGGTAGACTGGAATGGGTAGCACAAGCGTAATGTTTACGATTTTGAATCACACTTGTATTTTATCAACATGAAGTGTACCTTCAAATAACGAGATATGAAATGACTCAGTCATAATGTAAACCCGATACAAAATCAAAAAGTCATCCCGGTATGAGACTCGTGCCGGTGTGAGTTTTCTCATGTAAATACCCCCTTACTGTACATGTACTTGTGCCTTTAGTGTGCGATTAAGTGTATTATCACTAGCCTACAAATAATCTGTGTAGTTTACTCAAATAATACTTGCTTTCTATTTATTCAGCAGATCAGCCTAGTATGGGATGTTGGTGACAGAAAGTCCTCTCAAAGCAAACAGGATTAATACATGTTAATTACAAGCCTTAGTCTTGTAAAGTGGTTCCAGGGCTGTCACTAAGGGCCGTAAACCAGACTTTAAATCGGCTACTTTGAGCCCAATACTTGGCTGTTTTGAGAGGAAACGAAACTTTCCACATTTTCAATGTCCTGCTCACTAATTTCACTTAAACCCTGCAACTTGCAATCTTAGTGACAGCCTTGTGCATCTAACTTTTACATCATCAGTTTATGAAAATGATTTGTTATTTGGATTTTGTTGTTAAATTTGACTGTAAACACTTCTGGGAGTGAAAGGGCTAAATCAAGAAACCATCAATGTTATACATGTATTAGGCTTTCAGTCTTTTTATTTCTTATCTAAAATTGTTTAAGCTTTTAATTTGAATTATGCTAAATTATACTAAATATTTTCATTTTGGAAGAGACCATTTTGCCCACCTTTACATTAATTTGTGTGTTAGAGTTGCTGTTTTTCATCAAAATTTAACTTCATCAGTTTTCTTGTACACCCTGTACCTTACATGTAAATGCTAATAATTATTTTAAACTATAAATCATCTTAATTTGGTATAATACTAAGTTAAGATGATTTTTTGGATATTTTGAGAAGACTGTTTTGACCCATTTGAAAAGTTTGTGTACACTGTATCTTCTTATTTAAACCTTACGTGTTGGAAAAATTTTCGTTTTTTTGACTTTTTAATGTAATGACAAAGATGCTAACACAGAAATAAATCATGTTATATTTAGAAAATTCAGTTTTAGAGTATCAGTGTGTTTTGTTTTTTAAAACCTTGTAATATCACTCTTTGCGGGACTAAACTTAAAGAATGCGATTCGTATTTGCAGCTTTTGCAGTTACAACAATGTAGCATACCTGGCGATTTTCATGGGATTTGAAATGTAAAAATAAAGATAGGCAATTTGAAAATTGGTTATGGTAATGCAAAATTGGAAACGGAAAGGGGCCCTATTTTTTAAACTACTACTTATTCAAAGTTCATCTACTGGTTAAACAATATAACTCCATTAAAGCAAGTTATAACTTAATAGTAGGGATGACTAATGTCAGTTTGAAGTTGGGTTCTTATTTTTCTATAGGTCTATTGGGTTTTCAACGCTTTATAACTTTTCGTTTTTGTTGTCAGTTTTGAAGAATAAAAACAAAATGTCTGGCCTAATCCTTTAACTGTGTGTTGAAGTGTTGTTACATATTAGGGTATTTTATTTTATGTCGAAACTTGAATTGAGGATTACTCATACAATTATTTGTAATGTATATATGAGTAATCCTCCATGGCTCCAGATTGTAAATACTATGGAGAGATGATGGGGAACCAAAGAAAATAACCGGTATTAAGTACACAACAAAAATCCAATGTTTGTGTGGAAAATTCAGATATTTGACATGGACAAAAATAAAATCTTGATTGTTAAAAGTTTGGTAAGAACCATTATATTTCCCTGTATTTTTAAAGTTTCCAGTGTGTTTATGTGTATATATATATATATGGCGTAAAGGAGCTTGTATTTGCGCTTTACACAAGCTTAAAGTAGGGTTTACACAAGCTTTACGCAAAACGTAAAGGTGTTGCGTAAAGTTTTTGTTTCATTACGCCAGCTTTATATGTACGCGTAAAGGTGCTGTAAAGCTGAACTTTACGTGGAGTAAAGGAAGCGTAAAGTTGTGTAAAATTCAACTATACGCTGACTTTACGTTGTCATTACGCTCACGTAAATTTGATTTTTCATGCTGTGACTGTTGCCACCGTTGTCACCATTGTCACTGTTGTCACCCTTGTCACCCTTGTCACTGTTGTCACTGTTGTAACCATTGTCACCGTTGTCACCGTTCTCACGGTTCCCACTGTTGTCACCGTTGTCACTCTTGTCACCGTTGTCACCATTGTCACTGTTGTCACTGTTGTCACCCTTGTCACCGTTGTCACCCTTGTCACCGTTGTCACTGTTGTCACTGTCGTCACCGTTGTCACTGTTGTCACCGTTGTCACGATTGTCACTGTTGTCACCGTTGTCACTCTTGACACTGTTATCACCATTGTCACCGTTGTGACTGTTGTCACTGGTGTGACTGTTGTCACCGTTGTCACCGTTCTCACTGTTGTCACTGGTGTGACTGTTGTCACCGTTGTCACTGTTGTTACCGTTGTCACCGTTGTCACTGTTGTCACCGTTGTCACTGTTGTCACCATTGTCACTGTTGTCACTGTGGTCACCGTTGTCACCGTTGTCACCGTTGTCACTGTTGTCACCGTTGTCACCGTTGTCACTGTTGTCACTGTTGTCACCATTGTCACCGTTGTGACTGTTGTCACTGGTGTGACTGTTGTCACTGTCGTCACTGTTGTCACCGTTGTCAGCGTTGTCAGCGTTGTCACTGTTGTCACTGGTGTGACTGTTCTCACCGTTGTCACTGTTGTTACTGTTGTCACCATTGTCACTGTTGTCACCGTTGTCACTGTTGTCACCATTGTCACTGTTGTCACCGTTGTCACTGTTGTCACCATTGTCACTGTTGTCACTGTTGTCACCGTTGTCACCGTTGTCACTGTTGTCACTGTTGGCACTGTTTTCACCGTTGTCACTGTTGTCACCGTTGTCACAGTTGTCACTGTTGTCACCGTTGTCACCGTTGTCAGCGTTGTCAGCGTTTTCAGCGTTGTCAGCGTTGTCACTGTTGTCACTGGTGTGACTGTTGTCACCGTTGTCACTGTTGTTACTGTTGTCACTGTTGTCACTGTTGTCACCGTTGTCACAGTTGTCACTGTTGTCACTAATGTCACCGTTGTCACTGTTGTCACTGTTGTCACCGTTGTCACCGTTGTCACCGTTGTCACCGTTGTCACTGTTGTCACCGTTGTCACCGTTGGCCAGTGGTCACCGTTGTCACCATTGTCACCGTTGTGACACTTGTCACCGTTATCACTGTTGTCACCATTGTCACCGTTGGCACTGTTGTCAATGTTTTCACCTTTGTCACTGTTGTCACCTTTGTCACTGTTGTCACCGTTGTCACCGTTGTCACTGTTGTCACTGTTTTCACCGTTGTCACTGTTCTCACCGTTGTCACTGTTGTCACCGTTGTCCAGTGGTCACCGTTGTCACCATTGTCACCGTTGTCACAGTTGTCACTGTTGTCACTTTTGTCACCATTGTCACCGTTGTCAAAGTTGTCACTGTTGTCACTGTTGTCACTATTGTCACCATTGTCACTGTTGTCACTGTTGTAACCGTTGTCACTGTTGTCACAGCTGTTGTAACCGTTGTCACTGTTGACATTTTTGTCAGTGTTGACACTGTTGTCACCGTTGTCACTGTTGTGACTGTTGTCACCATTGTCACCGTTGTCACCGTGGCCACCGTTGTCACCGTTGTCACCGTTGTCACCGTTGTCACCGTTGTCACTGTTGTCACTGTTGTCAGCGATGTCACCATGTTCACCATTGTCACTATTGCCACCGTTGTCACAGTTGTCACCGTTGTCACCGTTGTCACTGTTGTCACCGTTGTCAGCGTTGTCACTGTTGTCACTGTTGTCACCGATATCACTGTTGTCACCGTTGTCACAATGGTCACTGTTGTCACCGTTGTCACCGTTGTCATCGTTGTCACTGTTGTCACCGTTGTCACCGTTGTCACTGTTGTCACTGTCGTCATCGTTGTCACCGTTGTCACCATTGCCACTGTCGTCACCGTTGTCACTGTTGTCACCGTTGTCACTGTTGTCAGCGTTGTCACCATGTTCACCATTGACACTATTCTACCGTTGTCACAGTTGTCACCGTTGTCAATGTTGTCACCATTGTCACCGTTGTCACTGTTGTTACTGTTGTCACCGTTGTCACTGTTGTCACCGTTGTCCAGTGGTCACCGTTGTCACCATTGTCACCGTTGTCACAGTTGTCACCGTTGTCACTTTTGTCACCATTGTCACCGTTGTCAAAGTTGTCACTGTTGTCACTGTTGTCACTATTGTCACCATTGTCACTGTTGTCACTGTTGTAACCGTTGTCACTGTTGTCACAGCTGTTGTAACCGTTGTCACTGTTGACATTTTTGTCAGTGTTGACACTGTTGTCACCGTTGTCACTGTTGTGACTGTTGTCACCATTGTCACCGTTGTCACTGTGGCCACCGTTGTCACCGTTGTCACCGTTGTCACCGTTGTCACCGTTGTCACCGTTGTCACTGTTGTCACTGTTGTCAGCGATGTCACCATGTTCACCATTGTCACTATTGCCACCGTTGTCACAGTTGTCACCGTTGTCACCGTTGTCACTGTTGTCACCGTTGTCAGCGTTGTCACTGTTGTCACTGTTGTCACCGATATCACTGTTGTCACCGTTGTCACAATGGTCACTGTTGTCACCGTTGTCACCGTTGTCATCGTTGTCACTGTTGTCACCGTTGTCACCGTTGTCACTGTTGTCACTGTCGTCATCGTTGTCACCGTTGTCACCATTGCCACTGTCGTCACCGTTGTCACTGTTGTCACCGTTGTCACTGTTGTCAGCGTTGTCACCATGTTCACCATTGACACTATTCTACCGTTGTCACAGTTGTCACCGTTGTCAATGTTGTCACCATTGTCACCGTTGTCACTGTTGTTACTGTTGTCACCGTTGTCACTGTTGTCACCGTTGTCACTGTTGTCACCAATGTCACCGTTGTCACTGTTGTCACCGTTGTCACCGTTGTCACTGTTGTCACTGTTGTCACTGTTGTCACCGATATCACTGTTGTCACCGTTGTCACCGTTGTCACCGTTGTCACTGTTGTCACCGTTGTTGCCATCGTCACTGTTGTCACCGTTGTTGCCATTGTCACTGTTGTCACCGTTGTTGCCGTTGTCACTGTTGTCACTGGTGTGACTGTTGTCACCGTTGTCACTGTTGTTACTGTTGTCACCGTTGTCACTGTTGTCCCCGTTGTCACTGTTGTCACCATTGTCACTGTTGTCACTGTTGTCACCGTTGTCGCCGTTGTCACTGTTGTCACTGTCGTCATCGTTGTCACCGTTGTCACCATTGCCACCGTCGTCACCGTTGTCAGCGTTGTCACTGTTGTCACTGTTGTCAGCGTTGTCACCATGTTCACCATTGACACTATTGCACCGTTGTCACTGTTGTCACTGTTTTCACTGTTGTCACTGTTGTCACCGTTGTCACCGTTGTCACTGTTGTCACCGTTGTTACCGTTGTCAGCGTTGTCACTGTTGTCACCGTTGTCACTGTTGTCACAGCTATTGTCACCGTTGTCACTGTTGTCACCTTTGTCACAGTTGTCACCGTTATCACTGTTGTCACCGTTGTCACCGTTGTCACTGTTGTCACTGTTTTCACCGTTGTCACTGTTGTCACCGTTGTCACTGTTGTCACCGTTGTCACTGTTGTCACCGTTGTCCAGTGGTCACCGTTGTCACCATTGTCACCGTTGTCACAATTCTCACCGTTGTCACTTTTGTCACCGTTGTCACCGTTGTCAAAGCTGTCACTGTTGTCACTGTTGTCACTATTGTCACCATTGTCACTGTTGTAACCGTTGTCACTGTTGTCACAGCTGTTTTTACCGTTGTCACTGTTGTCATTTTTGTCACTGTTGTCACTGTTGTCAGCGTTGTCACTGTTGTCACCGTTATCACCATTCCCACAGTTGTCACCGTTGTCACCGTTGTCACCGTTGTCACTGTTGTCACTGTTGTCAGCGTTGTCACCATGTTCACCATTGTCACTATTGCCACCGTTGTCACAGTTTTCACCGTTGTCACTGTTGTCACCATTGTCACCGTTGTCACTGTTGTTACTGTTGTCACCGTTGTCACTGTTGTCACCGTTGTCACTGTTGTCACTGTTTTCACCGTTTTCACTGTTGTCACTGTTGTCACTGTTGTCACCGTTGTCGAGTGGTCACCGTTGTCACCATTGTCACCGTTGTCACAGTTGTCACCATTGTCACTTTTGTCACCGTTGTCACCGTTGTCAAAGTTGTCACTGTTGTCACTGTTGTCACTGTTGTCACTATTGTCACCATTGTCACTGTTGTCACTGTTGTAACCGTTGTCACTGTTGTCACAGCTGTTGTTACTGTTGTCACTGTTGTCATTTTTGTCACTGTTATCCTTGTTTTCACCGTTGTCACTGTTGTGACTGTTGTCACCGTTGTCACCGTTGTCACCGTTGCCACCGTTGTCACCGTTGTCACTGTTGTCACCATTGTCACTCTTGTCACCGTTGTCACTTTTGTTAGTGTTGTCATTCTTGTCACCATTGTCACTGTTGTCGCTGCTGTCACCGTTGTTATTGTTGTCACCGTTGTCTTGGTTCTTACTGTTATCACCGTTGTCATTTTTTGCACTGTTGCCACCGTTGTCACCATTGTCACCGTTGTCACTATTGTCAACGTTTTCACTGTTGTCAGTGTTGTCACTTTTGTCACCGTTGTCACCGTTGTCACTGTTGTCACTCTAGTAACCGTTGTCACTGTTGTCACCGTTGTCACTGTTGTCACCGTTATCATTGTTTTCACTGTTTTCACTGTTGTCAATGTTGTCACCGTTGTTACCGTTGTCTCTGTTGTCACTGTTGTCACCGTTGTCACTGTTGTCACCGTCGTGTCTGTTGTCGCTGTTGTCACCATTGTCACCGTTGTCACTGTTGTCATTGGTGTGACTGTTGTCACCGTTGGCACCGTTTACACCGTTGTCACTGTTGTCACCGTTGTCACTGTTGTCACTGTTCTTACCGTTGTTACTGTTGTCACTGTTGGCACCATTGTCACCGTTGTCACTCTTGTCACTGGTGTGACTGTTGTCACTGTTGTCACCGTTGTCACCGTTGTCACTGTTGTCACTGGTGTGACTGTTGTCACTGTTGTCACTGTTTTCACTTTTGTCACCCTTTTCCCCGTTGTCACTGTTGTCACTGTTGTTAGCGTTGTGACTGTTGTCAAAGTTGTCACCGTTGTCACTGTAGTCACCGTTGTCACTGTTGTCACTGTTGTCAGTGTGTCACTGATGTCACCATTTTTACCATTGTTACTGTTGTCACTGTTGTCACCATTTTCACTGTTGTCACCGTTGTCACTGTTCTCACCGTTGTCACTGCTGTCACCGTTGTCACTGTTGTCACGGTTTGCACCGTTGTCACTGTTGTCACTGTTGTCACCGTTGTCACTGTTGTCACCGTTGTCACCGTTGTCAGCGTTCTCAGCGTTGTCACGGTTGTCACTGTTGTTACTCTCTTAACCATTGTCACTGTTGTCATTATTGTCACTGTTGTCACTCTTTTCGCCCTTGTCACCATTGTCACTATCGTCACCATTGTCACCATTGTCACTTTTTTTACCGTTGTCACCGTTGTCACTGCTGTCAGCATTGCTACAGTTGTCACTGTTGTCACCGTTGTCACTGTTGTCATTGTTGTCACCGTTGTCACTGTTGTCACTGTTGTCACCGTTGTCACCATTGTCACTGTTGTCACTGTTGTCTCCGTTGTCCCCATTGTCACCATTGTCACCGTTGTCACTGTTGTCACTGTTGTCACTGTTGCCACTGTTGTCACCGTTGTCACCGTTGTCACCGTTGTCAGCGTTGTGACTGGTGTCACCGTTGTCGAGTGGTCACCGTTGTCACCATTGTCACAGTTGTCACCGTTGTCACTTTTGTCACCGTTGTCACCGTTGTCAAAGGTTTCACTGTTGTCACTGTTGTCACTATTGTCACCATTGTCACTGTTGTCACTGTTGTAACCGTTGTCACTGTTGTCACAGCTGTTGTTACTGTTGTCACTGTTGTCATTTTTGTCACTGTTGTCCTTGTTTTCACCGTTGTCACTGTTGTGACTGTTGTCACCGTTGTCACCGTTGCCACCGTTGTCACCGTTGTCACTGTTGTCACTGTTGTCACTGTTGTCACCATGTTCACCATTGTCACTCTTGCCACCGTTGTCACAGTTGTCACCGTTGTCACTGTTGTCACCATTGTCACCCTTGTCACCGTTGTCACTTTTGTTAGTGTTGTCATTCTTGTCACCATTGTCACTGTTGTCGCTGTTGTCACCGTTGTTATTGTTGTCACCGTTGTCTTGGCTCTTACTGTTGTCACTGTTGTCATTTTTTGCACTGTTGTCACCGTTGTCACCATTGTCACCGTTGTCACCATTGTCAACGTTTTCACTGTTGTCACTGTTGTCACTGTTGTCACCGTTGTCACCGTTGTCACTGTTGTCACTCTAGTAACCGTTGTCACTGTTGTCACCGTTGTCATTGTTTTCACTGTTTTCACTGTTGTCAATGTTGTCACCGTTGTTACCGTTGTCTCTGTTGTCACTGTTGTCACCGTTGTGTGTGTTGTCACTGTTGTCACCATTGTCACCGTACTCACTGTTGTCATTGGTGTGACTGTTGTCACCGTTGTCACCGTTGACACCAATGTCACTGTTGTCACCGTTGTCACTGTTGTCACTGTTGTCACCTTTGTCACTGTTGTCACCGTTGTCATTGTTTTCACTGTTTTCACTGTTGTCAATGTTGTCACCGTTGTTACCGTTGTCTCTGTTGTCACAGTTGTCACTGTTGTAACCGTTGTGTCCGTTGTCACTGTTGTCACCATTGTCACCGTTGTCATTGTTGTCACCGTTGTCACTGTTGTCACTGTTGTCACCGTTGTCACCATTGTCACGGTTGTCACTGTTGTCTCCGTTGTCACCATTGTCACCGTTGTCACCGTTGTCAGTGTTGTCACTGTTGTCACTGTTGCCACTGTTGTCACCGTTGTCACCGTTGTCACCTTTGTCACTGTTGTCACCGTTGTCACCGTTGTCACTGTTGTCACTGTTTTCACCGTTGTCACTGTTGTCACTGTTGTCACTGTTGTCACCGTTGTCGAGTGGTTACCGTTGTCACAGTTGTCACGGTTGTCACTTTTGTCACCGTTGTCACCGTTGTCAAAGTTGTCACTGTTGTCACTGTTGTCACTGTTGTAACCGTTGTCACTGTTGTCACAGCTGTTGTTACTGTTGTCACTGTTGTCATTTTTGTCACTGTTGTCCTTGTTTTCACCGTTGTCACTGTTGTGACTGTTTTCACCGTTGTCACCGTTGTCACCGTTGCCACCGTTGTCACCGTTGTCACTGTTGTCACTGTTGTCAGAGATGTCACCATGTTCACCATTGTCACTATTGCCACCGTTGTCACAGTTGTCACCGTTGTCACTGTTGTCACCATTGTCACCCTTGTCACCGTTGTCACTTTTGTTAGTGTTGTCATTCTTGTCACCATTGTCACTGTTGTCGCTCTTGTCACCGTTGTTATTGTTGTCACCGTTGTCTTGGTTCTTACTGTTGTCACTGTTGTCATTTTTTGCACTGTTGTCACCGTTGTCACCATTGTCACCGTTGTCACCATTGTCAACGTTTTCACTGTTGTCACTGTTGTCACTGTTGTCACCGTTGTCACCGTTGTCACTGTTGTCACTCTAGTAACCGTTGTCACTGTTGTCACTGTTGTGACTGTTGTCACTGTTGTCACTGTTGTCACCGTTGTCACTGTTGTCACTGTTGTCACCTTTGTCACTGTTGTCACCGTTGTCATTGTTTTCACTGTTTTCACTGTTGTCAATGTTGTCACCGTTGTTACCGTTGTCTCTGTTGTCACAGTTGTCACTGTTGTAACCGTTGTGTCCGTTGTCACTGTTGTCACCATTGTCACCGTTGTCATTGTTGTCACCGTTGTCACTGTTGTCACTGTTGTCACCGTTGTCACCATTGTCACTGTTGTCACTGTTGTCTCCGTTGTCACCATTGTCACCGTTGTCACCGTTGTCAGTGTTGTCACTGTTGTCACTGTTGCCACTGTTGTCACCGTTGTCACCGTTGTCACCTTTGTCACTGTTGTCACCGTTGTCACCGTTGTCACTGTTGTCACTGTTTTCACCGTTGTCACTGTTGTCACTGTTGTCACTGTTGTCACCGTTGTCGAGTGGTCACCGTTGTCACAGTTGTCACGGTTGTCACTTTTGTCACCGTTGTCACCGTTGTCAAAGTTGTCACTGTTGTCACTGTTGTCACTATTGTCACCATTGTCACTGTTGTCACTGTTGTAACCGTTGTCACTGTTGTCACAGCTGTTGTTACTGTTGTCACTGTTGTCATTTTTGTCACTGTTGTCCTTGTTTTCACCGTTGTCACTGTTGTGACTGTTTTCACCGTTGTCACCGTTGTCACCGTTGCCACCGTTGTCACCGTTGTCACTGTTGTCACTGTTGTCAGAGATGTCACCATGTTCACCATTGTCACTATTGCCACCGTTGTCACAGTTGTCACCGTTGTCACTGTTGTCACCATTGTCACCCTTGTCACCGTTGTCACTTTTGTTAGTGTTGTCATTCTTGTCACCATTGTCACTGTTGTCGCTCTTGTCACCGTTGTTATTGTTGTCACCGTTGTCTTGGTTCTTACTGTTGTCACTGTTGTCATTTTTTGCACTGTTGTCACCGTTGTCACCATTGTCACCGTTGTCACCATTGTCAACGTTTTCACTGTTGTCACTGTTGTCACTGTTGTCACCGTTGTCACCGTTGTCACTGTTGTCACTCTAGTAACCGTTGTCACTGTTGTCACTGTTGTGACTGTTGTCACCGTTGTCACTGTTGTCACCGTTGTCATTGTTTTCACTGTTTTCACTGTTGTCAATGTTGTCACCGTTGTTACCGTTGTCTCTGTTGTCACTGTTGTCACCGTTGTCACTGTTGTCACCGTTGTGTCTGTTGTCACTGTTGTCACCATTGTCACCGTTGTCACTGTTGTCACCGTTGTCACTGTTGTCACCGTTGTCACCGTTGTCACTGTTGTCACTCTAGTAACCGTTTCACTGTTGTCACTGTTGTCACCGTTGTCACTGTTGTCACCGTTGTCATTGTTTTCACTGTTTTCACTGTTGTCAATGTTGTCACCGTTGTTACCGTTGTCTCTGTTGTCACTGTTTTTACCGTTGTGACTGTTGTCACCGTTGTGTCTGTTGTCACTGTTGTCACCATTGTCACCGTTGTCACTGTTGTCATTGGTGTGACTGTTGTCACCGTTGTCACCGTTGACACGGTTGTCACTGTTGTCACTGTTGTCACTGTTGTCACTGATGTCACCGTTGTCACCGTTGTCACTGTTCTTACCGTTGTTACTGTTGTCACTGTTGTCACCATTGTCACCGTTGTCACTGTTGTCACTGGTGTGACTGTTGTCACTGTTGTCACCGTTGTCACCGTTGTCACTGTTGTCACTGGTGTGACTGTTGTCATTGTCTTCACTTTTGTCACCCTTTTCACCGTTGTCACTGTTGTCACTGTTGTTAGCGTTGTGACTGTTGGCAAAGTTGTCACCGTTGTCACTGTAGTCACCGTTGTCACTGTTGTCAGTGTGTCACTGATGTCACCATGTTTACCATTGTTACTGTTGTCACTGTTGTCACCGTTGTCACTGTTGTCACCGTTGTCACTGCTGTCACCGTTGTCACTGTTGTCACTGTTGTCACTGTTGTCACTGTTGTCACTGTTGTCACCGTTGTCACTGTTGTCACTGTTTGCACCGTTGTCACTGTTGTCTCTGTTGTCACCGTTGTCACCGTTGTCAGCGGTGTCAGCGTTGTCACGGTTGTCACTGTTGTTACTCTCTTCACCATTGTCACTGTTGTCATTACTGTCACTGTTGTCACTGTTTTCGCCCTTGTCACCATTGTCACCATCGTCACCATTGTCACCATTGTCACTGTTGTTACCGTTGTCACCGTTGTCACTGCTGTCAGCGTTGCTACAGTTGTCACTGTTGTCACCGTTGTCACTGTTGTCATTGTTGTCACCGTTGTCACTGTTGTCACTGTTGTCACCGTTGTCACCATTGTCACTGTTGTCACTGTTGTCTCCGTTGTCACCATTGTCACCGTTGTCACCGTTGTCACTGTTGTCACTGTTGTCACTGTTGCCACTGTTGTCACCGTTGTCACCGTTGTCACCGTTGTCACCGTTGTCAGCGTTGTGACTGGCGTCACCGTTGTCACCCTTGTCACTGTTTTCACCGTTGTCACTGTTGCCACTGTTGTTACCATTTTCACCGTTGTCACTGATGTTCCTGGGGTCACTTTTGTCGCTGTGTTCACTGTTGTCACCGTCGTCACTGTTTTCACCATTGTCACTGTTGTCACTGTTGTCACTGTTGTCACCGTTGTCACTGTTGTCACTGTTGTCACCGTTGTTACTGTTGTCATTGTTGTCACAGTTGTCACTGTTGTCACTGGTGTCACCGTTGTTACTGATGTTTGTGGTGTTGCTGTTGTCACTGTGGTCACCGTTGTCGCTGTGTTGGCTTTTTTCACTGTTGTCATCGTTGTGGCTTTTGTCAGTATTTTCTGTTGTTATTGTTGTCAGTGTTGTCGCTGTTGTCACCGTTTACGCTGTTGTCATTGTGTTCATCGTTGTCGCTGTTGTCACCGTTGTCACTGTTGTCATTGTTGTCACCGTTGTCACTGTTGTCACTGTTGTCACCGTTGTCACCATTGTCACTGTTGTCACTGTTGTCTCCGTTGTCACCATTGTCACCGTTGTCACCGTTGTCACTGTTGTCACTGTTGTCACTGTTGCCACTGTTGTCACCGTTGTCACCGTTGTCACCGTTGTCACCGTTGTCAGCGTTGTGACTGGCGTCACCGTTGTCACCCTTGTCACTGTTTTCACCGTTGTCACTGTTGCCACTGTTGTTACCATTTTCACCGTTGTCACTGATGTTCCTGGGGTCACTTTTGTCGCTGTGTTCACTGTTGTCACCGTCGTCACTGTTTTCACCATTGTCACTGTTGTCACTGTTGTCACTGTTGTCACCGTTGTCACTGTTGTCACTGTTGTCACCGTTGTTACTGTTGTCATTGTTGTCACAGTTGTCACTGTTGTCACTGGTGTCACCGTTGTTACTGATGTTTGTGGTGTTGGTGTTGTCACTGTTGTCACCGTTGTCACCGTTGTCGCTGTGTTGGCTTTTTTCACTGTTGTCATCGTTGTGGCTTTTGTCAGTATTTTCTGTTGTTATTGTTGTCAGTGTTGTCGCTGTTGTCACCGTTTACGCTGTTGTCATTGTGTTCATCGTTGTCGCTGTTGTCACCGTTGTCGCTTTTGTCACTGTTATTACTGATGTTCCTGGTGTCACTGTTGTCGCTTTTGTCACTGTTATCGTTGCTGTCGCTGTTGTCACGGTTGTCAGTGTTGTCGCTGTTTTGACCGTTGTCGGTCTTGTTGCTTTGTATGCAGGTTATCTTGCAGTCCGCCTTCTATTTCTCATTTAAAACACGGCCATTGCGAAGAACGAAGTTATAGAAGTATAATTTTTAAAAAGAAAATAAATTGACAGCTTGCAGAATAAGTGGAAACTAGCATTCTATACATAGGTAAGATAAATCTTCTCTTCCTTCCCCCACTCGAAGCTTGTTTTAAGCAGGTTTGAGGGGTTTTGGCTGATAAGAGACTGGAGGGGGCTTAATTAATTAGCAAAGATGATGGTTTTATAAAGACCTAGAGGGGAAAGTGGGAAATTTTAAAACAAATGAAGTGGGAAGTCATACAGCCGAAGATCAAAAGCTGATCCCTGATTTTAGCTCGCAAGTAAATCATACAGGGTTAGTCTACACGAACTGTGACAGTGTTTCAAAATGTCACCAAATAAATGAAACATTCATTTTTTTAATATACCCCCCCCCAACGAGAAGCTGAAACCCCAGAAAATGAATGCTTTAAAAAGAAAAGAGAAGTAGATGAAATATGTGTACATGTGTGTATGTAACTATCGCTATTTATAATAACTTGTTTTGCATAATGTAATAAATTGCTTAAAATAGAAGATTGTAATTTTAAATTATTTGGAAAACAGTCGACGCACCAGGTGGTATAAGACACCTGTGCTGACATTCGTAAATTTTAATAACGTCTGTTTTTAAGAACAAGGGGGAAGGTAAGAGGGGCTTAAAGAGAAAGAGGCTTCATAAACTTTTTTCTCCTGAAAACGGGGCGCTTTTTAGAGAGGGGGTTTACTTGAGGGTGTGTGGATACGATTTAAGGTATGTTCAATACCAATCCTGCGAATAATTAGACCTCTTTGCTAAGCTGCGGCTGTTTGTTGTTGTCAGTGTTGTAGCGTCGCTGGGAGTCTGGTGGAAGCAGAGTGTTACGTCCTTGTGCCGCTAATGTAGTTAACCTTACTCTGACGAAATGAACCCAGGACGAAAACAAACGTTAATTCAAGTGATCTGGTTTGTCTTTTAGCGTTCTCTACCCTAGATTTCACGCTTCTTACCCTTTTCTGACTTTTTCTCTTCGGCGGTCATGTATAGAGGAACTCTGAGATCGATGTTGGTCTTCAGGTTTTAAAGATTTGGGTGATCTTTGGGCATTTTCGACTAATTGGTATCATCATCATCATCATCATCATCATCATCGATCATCATTACTATGATCATGATAATCATCAAGGCATTATTTAACAGAATGAAAGGTCAAGTTAAAGTATCTTATTTTGCGCACTTCTTTTACTTGTACACGGTACGCCAGGAAGGCTATACAGACTCCACGATAACTAAGGGGCTGTTTGCATGAAGGGAGGAAGATCCTAGTACCATGAAGATCCTAGAAGGCGGATCATCCTAGCGCCATATGTTTTCTGTATTCAGTTTACATGCAAGGGGTTGTACTTGTTCCTAGAGCTGGGATCCTCCTAGTACTAGAATCTTCCTAGCTGACAGGTAGGAAGATCCTAGTACTAGGAAGATCCTAGCACCATGTAAACTGCCTTCGCTAGGAAGATCCTAGGGAAAAAACAGACAAAAATAGCAGCGGGTCGTTCAGTGGCTAATCACGGCAATAAAGGCCGACCATTTCGTTTGGCGTTACCACGAGCTGATTATTGTCTCCGTGATAATTCTGCTGAAAGGACGTTGTTAACGCCAGTAAAGAGAGCAGAAGGGCCCAAATCGTATGTTTGTTTTTGTCGCCCGCCATTTTTAATTCCTTCTCAAATATTCTATATTTGGGTACTACACGGACCAAAATTTCTGCATGTAAACCCAACGTAGAGTTGATCCGCCTTCTAGGATCTTCATGGTACTAGGATCTTCCTTCCTCCATGTAAAGAGCCCCTAACTAACAAGTGAGTTCTTTTCTCGATCGATCATTTTTTCATATTAAATTATCTTACTACAAGCACAGGGTACCTTTCAATATCTTTCATTTTTTTCGAGAGAGAATTAAACACCAGGCACATTCACTGTACACATAATATACATGTATTTACAACTTTTTTCTCGGAGCTACTCAGAATGCAGGAAGTATCTCTTGCTAAGAGAACAAACTGCGGTAAGCAACTAAATCTTGCCTCCAAATCGTTATGAACAAGGAAGCTCTTAGTAGCTCGTAGCTAATGAAGACCTTATATGAAACTTACATCAATGATAAATAATAGTATCAAATAGAAGTTTTGCTGTATTCTGCGTAATAGAGAACTTAAGATTCGAAGACGAGAACGACTACTCAGTTATCTTTTGGCTGCACTTAAGCATTTCATTTGCTCACATGCCAGAACCAATTCTAGTTTAGTTAAGCTCACAGCAGTTAGCAGTTTATCGAATACGAATATGAGTAGTGGAAATTCAAAGTCTTTAACGAAGGACTTAAACAAATTACGCGGACGCCACTGTAGACATCTCTTGCGTTGTTTGGTGAGTGACGTTATTCATCTTAGATTCCCAAGCTTGCACGGCATCCTCCTTCCCTCGTGATCCCTGGTTCGAGTGGCCCCGATTTTCGGAGGTGGCCTGGTAACGACCATTGGCAAGAACGGCAGGTCGGGGTGCTGGAGCAACTTGGCCAGAGCAACAGAGCATGCGCATAACAGCGCTCTTGAAGTTTGGGAGGCGAAATGCGTAAAGAAAAGGGTTGATCAAAGAATTGATAGTGATGAAAACAAAATGAAAATCTCGCAGCCAGTGAATAAGATAGCAACTGCAAGCATGGCAGAGATTCATGAGATAGATCATAATGCAAGAGGGGATGTAGCAAGTCAGGAAGACTCCCAGCATGATCAGATACGTCTTTGTGAGCTTGTTCTCCATCTCAATGGCTCGCTGACGGGCTTTGTTGTGCTCTGACTGGCCATCAGTGAGGCTGTCGATCTGGGCAATCTGCTTTTTGGCGTACTGGAAAATACGCACATATGAAAAAATGAAAATGAAGATGGTGCAGAACATGGTGATGTTGGCAAACACAAAGGCGTATGTAACGAACCCAACGTAAAAGAACAAAGAAGTGAAACAGCAAGATACGATCCACACCATAGATGCGGCAATACCAACTCGCTTGTAACTCGCGTTGGTTCGGTACCACAGGGGTTTGGTGATTGCGAGATAGCGATCAACCGTCAGCGCCGCAAGACTAAGTAAAGAGGCCGTGCAACAAAGAAAGTACACGGACTGGGAAAACCAGGACATGCTGATAGACATTCCCTGGGATTCTCTGTAATGTGTGTTGACAGACAGGGGTTCCACAAGGGCACCCACAATAAGATCTGTCACAGCAAGGTTTGCAACTAAGAGGGTAAAGGGACTCCGGAGGTTTTTGTTGGGGTCGAACAGGACTGCTAAGATGACCATTAGGTTCCCTGGCACAGTGGCGATCATGAATATTATGGCGAGTACCATGGTGGTTAGTGACACCTCTGTTGGGGCCCAGACTTTAGCGCAATGGCTCGCCCCGAGTCCCATTGTGACTGCGGTGGACTAAGTACCTGTAAGAAATTTTCAAGACTATCGGCGTTGTAATCTCATCATCATCATTATCATTACAGTAGTATCATTATCATCATTATCATATCATCATCATCATGAACATCGCCATCAATATCTATGTGATCAGCGTCATCATCATTAACAATTATTCCTCGAGCCCGAATGGGCTATTGACTCAGAGGCCGTGAGGGCGAGAGGAATAATTGTTTTAGTAAAATCCAACTAGTTGGTCAAAAATATCGAGACAAAACAACTTAAAGCAAAACTTTAATCCTTTTTTGCCGCAAAAAATCTGGCGCTTTTCGCTACTAGTGGGCTATAACATATAGCCTAGTAGTAGCTCAACCAATCAGAACGCAGCATTGATAATAGACCACTAGTTGGATTTTACTATATAGTCATCATCTCACCTTCATCGTCATTATTAAGGTCAACATCAACACTAGACTACCATGCAAGCAGACGTTCTTACGGCTTTATCTCGCGTTCCTCCAACGACAAAGCCCTACGTAGTAACGTCTGAGAGAAAGGCTACATCATCCCCATCATCATAATTATAATTTACTACATCGATAATCATCGTTATCTTCGTCATAAATAATCACCACCATAATTATGATTTTCCTCATTATTATCATCATCATCATCACGATCAATACAACAATCGTTAATATTTTCATCATTATTGTCAGTAATATCGTTACCGATGGTGCAGTCATTATCATCAAAAAGACAAATTGTTGTGGACGATTAATAAAAAAGGTAGCGAAGTTACCTGGATTATTTCGTTTTCACCGTGGATGAGTCTTTGTCTTTTCAGCGGTGAATCCTATAAAATAAATAAATAAATATGGCGCTCTATCGAGCTCTGTCTGCAGACACTACAATGGGTTGTCTTCATTAATCTATTTGCGAGCAGAGGATATTTGTGTGTATGTATTTGTTTTAATTCAATTTAATTTTGAATTTTGTAAATAATGAAGATCAATAAACTCTAACTAAACTATAACTATTCAGTAATCGTTTATCGACGACATCGATCAGAAGAAAACATGTCCTCCAGAACCTTTCATGATTTTCATATTTAAAACCTTTTTAAAAGTTGCCTTTAACAAGGCCCAAGGAGTTGTGATAGAAGGACTGTCAACAAATTTTATTTTCAGAGCTCAAAAATTCATAAGTCGATTCGAAAAGGATTTCAAGTAATTTTTAGCGGTTACCC
Source organism: Porites rus (assembly GCA_964035705.1). NCBI lineage: Eukaryota > Metazoa > Cnidaria > Anthozoa > Scleractinia > Poritidae > Porites > Porites rus. The sequence continues at coordinate 20,635,416 of OZ038003.1, read as the reverse complement.
ATACCCGAAAACAAAAACAAATACAACTCACTTCGATCTTTTGCCAAAGTACAGCTCTAAAACATATTAGCGTGAACATGTGACAATCGCCGGCAGCCTAAGAACAAATTTTTGTACTCAAATTATCAAAACTGCTAAACAGAGAGGCAAAAACTACACAATTTGGTTAAAATCATGGGAAATTATAGATATCGGAGAGCATTTACTTTGGTGCTGTATTGATCAGGGTAGTCTAAAATGTTAGTGGGTTTCATGGAAAGTAAGGCCCTTTTCAATTTGAGCGTCACCTTTGCGCTTTCATCGGCGTGATAAATAATTTGTCTGCAAAATACATTACGCATTATATGAAATTAATAATCTCGACTGTTAGAGATCTTCTTGATTAACTTATGCTCCAAATAATTACAATTATTACTTGAAGATTTTGACTTACATATCGTGTCTGTCCCTCATGTGTAAACTTTACCATCCGTAAAACGGTGACTAACTAGAGAGCACGCTTTTCGCACGTTTTGAAATAAAAAGGACCGCAGAAATCAAGACAAGGTAAAATGCTAGCTAACGTTTGCTCTTTCTGATTACAGATTTCAGTTTTTGATGAAAACTCTGACCTTTAGACCCGGTTCTAGCAGCTTTAAGCAATAGTTGATATTTGCCCTGCCTTGTTTTTTCCCGTGTTTTGTCTTCACAGAAGCATTTTCCCAGCTTTGTCTAATTGACAAGTACACTGAAAATCCATAACATAAAAGAAGAGGTGATTTATTGAAAACATCTTAAGCAAAAAACAACTACTAATTAGATCACCCAATGTGGACCATTAATTAATGAGAATTTCAAAAACTTACTCTCATGCTGTGCTTTTTATAAATAGAGGAAAATCACGACCTCCAAGCCTTTATTCTCTACCCTGGGGACAATTCACTGGGACAGACTATTTATTGATAAACTGATATTTATCGGAAGATATTTATCGGAAATTAACGCAGATAAATGTGCCATTGTTGCGTATTACTTCGGAAAGCATGTATGCTAAAATCGTCATTTTGGAATATAGAAAGATGATTCCTTAGATATTATAGAGCAGATTCTTAAAGTTGAAGAATTAATCGAGCATTCTAGCTACATTTTAAGCGAAACAAATGAGAATTTGGTGCAGACTTGTAACATTGTATCCTGCAGAATGCATGGAAAACGACCCTTGTCATACCTACCTATCGATTTTCGTCCAAAATAAGCGCAAATCTGCACAATATATATATAGTAGATTATGTAAGACAGATGTCTTGCCTACACTTGCCAATCGATCGCACGTTTGAGCCAAATAACAGTGAATTAGAATACGCTGCAGACTTTTACGTTTAAGAATATGAAGTTTAAACTTGGCGCGTGCTAGGAGTAAAGTCATTGTCTTGGAGTCGAAAGTCACTCTGCAGGCGGACAGTGGTTTCAGAAAAAACTATCGCCCTGAAGCTTTCGACTGCCCGCCCTCACGACCTTACGATAATTCACCAAGGTGTACAGGATCAGTATATTGTCCCGTGACTTGCATTTAATGTGGTGAAAACTGGTGTTGCATGTCAGAGGAGAGTTATACATATTGATACAAGTATTCATTTCAAGGTCAAGTACGAAGCATTCAAAAAGACTCGAAAAGAAACATTTGAATTACCCCCCACTTATTGGCCAGAAGATATTTTTACTTTACTAACTTAAGGTCAAGGTGTATATTTACAAGGGCGGATTTAGTGGTGGGCCGCTTGAGGGAACCGCGGCCACCCTTTCTCCTTGAAATTTTGTATTATTTTAATAGAATTCGCAGAAAAATAAAAGCGGACGAGTGGGCAAGTGTCCCGGCCACCCCTTTCTGAATTTTCTGGTTCCGCCCCTGATTCAGATTAACAAGAAAACGTTGCTTGAAAGAGGCGAACATTAAGCGACTTTCGTGGCGTTTGGGTGTCACTTAATTTTGTGCCTCTCGCCAATTTTGATACAATCAGTTGCAAAAATTGTTGAGACACTCCGACGAAAAAGCGACCTTTCTTAATTTAAATCCCTGCGAGTCACACGTCCGTGAAATATAATTCTCACCTTCCTCCTCCCCTCCATTGCAAGTTATTCCTCCAAGTTTTCAGCATGGTCTTGCACCTGATGCTAACAAGAACTTTTATAAGGGGATCGAGGAGGGGGTATCACAAGGAGAAAATCATGAACAGGCCAGTTAAGCCAAAATGAGGTAAAGTGTCTCAAGTATTTTTGCAACTGGTTGTTAAGCGCCATTTTCTTGGCCAGTGAAAAACAAAATCAAAATTTGTAGCATGTCTCAGTAAGAGCCGTTGATTGCTTCAATCATCTCAGCCAAGCATTTTACTGGTCGCATATATGAAGAAAATAAAACACAGAACCGGCTCGAAAAGGTGGTCGTTGATTGTAATAACGGGATAGTCTTTTGAAGATGTTGGAGAAAAAGAGAATTCATCAGTGACTGCCAGTAGATATTTTTTCAGACCAGAAAAGAGTGTGCGCATACTAGAGGGGCTCCATCTGTAGATAGCTGTCATAATTATTTCGACGTATTCATCTTTTTCAATGGTTGTTTGCTTAGGTATCTTCCAAAACGAGAAGTGTAACAGAAAAGAGAACGTTTAATCACAAAACCGGCGGAACAATGTCGGCTAGTCACTTAACGTTTCATATTTGATAACATTAATCCACTTTAATCCGCGTATTCCATCTAGCACTTTATCCGCAAACCACCCGTCGGGTTTTTTGCGCTCTCTATAAACTCTATAAACTTACTTTCTCCCAGTGTAGTTCATGTACTTCAGAGAAATTTTGTATTTTAATATAAAAAAATACTGTCTCTTAAAAGTAAAAGCAAAGTAAGTCACTTACCTTACAATGAATCTTGCGGAGATCTGAGTTCTCTTTAGCTATGTCTCCTCTAACAGATTTGGGAAAACATTCTGTGGTCTTTTAATTTAAAAAGTTTTTTTTTTTCAATAGAATCTCTTGAGCCCAATGAGAACCTTGTTTGTGCGTGTGTATCTTAGAGACCACTGACGATCGAGGTCTTTTTACCTTATCGTCGAGGAAATGTTCACTTGGTTTTGTTGTATACTGCCGGTTTTATCCGCTTCATTAGTGATTCTCTTCTCAGGAACGTGTTGTATAAGAGCTTAAATCCCCTTCATTAGCAATTATCTTGGCAAGAATACCTTTTGTCCGAGGATTATAGAGAATTTAAAAATATAATGGTGCCAAATTGTATCAATACAGTAATCATTTTACTTTTAAAATTGACCCCTGATGGGGAAACTAGAGGGCTTACAATAAATAAAGTTAACTTAATAATTTAACAGAAAATGTTAAAACTGAAGTCGAGTTATTTTCGATTTTTCCAAATCCTTAGTCTGCAAGCAGCACAAGATTTATAAGGCAACCATGGAAACAACAAAGACCTTATCAAATGCACTTATTATAACAACGGCAGAAGCAACTGATTAGTGATTATACGTGCCGGATTTTACTCGCGTTAGTTCATCTCCGCTTATGTTTGTCATAAGTGGTTCATTAAGTAATTTTTAGCGTTGCATTGTTTGCCTTTTAAAGATTCGGGAATGTACTCTTGTGTTTTTGGAAAGAGAAAAACGAAGCAGCAAAGCTTAACTATTGCGAAATTCTCTGAGCTACTCTCCGCCACCTGTGCGCCCTACTTGTTAATTATTTCTTCTTGTTAATTTTTCGCGATTTTTTAGATTTGCTCTCATGACATGCAGACGTTTTGATCAGGATTTTTTGCAAGAAAAGCCAGACTGCAATTGTTTCCATTTTTTTGCTATCACCCCATCCGTCTAAATTATAACAGCTGCGATAAAAAAAAACTCGTTTAACAAAGATAAACGTAACTTGCGTAATTTAATTTTGCCCGTTTTATGTTGTTTTTCCTGCTTTTTAAATTATCGTTACGTCCCGTAAAAAAGAGCTGGAAAAGGCCTTAATATCTTTTTACGATCATTAATTGATTAATTGATTTTTATTATTTTTTACTTTTTTTCGTGGTAAATGTCTATCATAGGAGTCGCACGAAACGTTAACGCTAGAACACAATCTCGATGAAAACAAAATAATGTGATTCACTCAAAATAACAATAGTAAAACGTGATAGTCGAGCGAAAAGTAACTTAAATCATTTAATACGTTGGGGCAACCTGGACTTCGTTTTATACATTTCCAGTGAACAGACAATCGAATAAATGTTACCTCATCTAGATTTTTACAATTTTATTTGATTATCTTATCGTTTGCACAAACAACGTAAGACATTATATCATCAACTTAGGAACTATCTGCTAGTACGTACTTTTATTGTTAAATAATGCTTTCCTAAAACACCGAATCAAGAAAAAGCTTCTACTTCACTAGCCCGGTTCCTGAGGGGCCGATTGGCGTTAACCCAGGATTAAAATTTTGTTCCACTCTTCGTATTTACTTTCCTTTGTATTGCCTATAGAGTAACATTTTGTGCTGTAATTACTGTACTTTCGGAGAAAAGTTTCGAGAGTATTTTAGAGGCTCGAGTTATATGTTTTTAGACAATAAAACCTTGTTTAATCCCGTGGTGAACTTAACCATCTTTCGAGGAACGGGGCCCTGAAAGATACCACTTAAAAACATTTAAAAATATTGAGTACATGCCACCTTCAAAAACTACCGCTGACAATTAAAACAATTATTAGTAAATTAAGGCACTTTGGTTTTTCCCCCATTTTACATTTAGTTTGCCGGCTTTGTAAAATATAGACCATCTGTTTCTATTTTCGCAATAATTATAATAGAACATCTGGTTTTCGGCAAATTCATCATAACTTTAACTTATATATCCTTCTATCCATCTCACGCTGTGAATCAGCTATCAGCGGATGAATAACTCAAATAGTCATCAACGGGAGATAAAATCACCAGCGTTAAATATCTATTTTTCCAATTTTAGTTGGTCAGGAAAACATCATCGCTTTTTATTTGGGTTTCTGGTGGGAAACATCCGTTAAAAATACCGGTCATTAACATCTAATTCAAGATCTCCCGCCTTCACTTCCACCATTAGATCAAGAAAAATTTAGGAAAAGTTTCCTTCAAGTCTAAAAAACCTTCCAGCGATACAGGCTATACATACTGACCGACAGTTTAACAACTTTTATCCGAACTGTCACAATGTTTAAGTAAAAAATTATAGCCATTTTTTAAAAGCAGCATAAAACATATTCTGCTTAATACCTTGATCTCTTAATAATGTATTTCCAAATATTTACAAATATCTCATAAAAGCAGGTAATAAGTAGAAATTTGCGTGGCTATTTTTTATCAGTGGTTCCTAATAATGATAAGTGGATTAATTAATCCAAAGATGAGTTTGGTCGACGTTACCAAATGTAAGTTGCTTTTCAGTGTCTGGACAGAAGTTCTTGCTAAAAGAAGCCACAAGATCGAGAGTCGTTCCCTTGAATCGATATGAAAAGGTGATTTCATGCTAGTTTGAACTAAAATAAAAGTTTACAAAAGCTACAAATGCGCCAGAAACTACACTTGATATTTACAAACACCGTTAAAATGGCACGCACGCCATAAAAGTCGCTACTTGCTTGGAAAAATTTTAATCTTGACTAAAATCCCTCCTTTAAAACTACTGTAATTGATGTAACATATGGCTGTTTTACCATTAACACTCCTCTTTGCTTATAATTAAATTCACTTATAACTGTTACTACTGCTACGAATGTAACCTGTCGGAATATAAACGGAGTTTTGGAAAGATTCTCGACGGCTGACCTTAGAATCACGTTTAAGGAAAAGGGCAACGTCAATTTGTTCCACGTGACCAAGTTTTCTCTTTCTTGGCATCCACTATTCATTGAACAAGACGCCTTAAGTCGTTTCCGTGGGATGCGTTGGTCTATGGAAGCATAATGGCGTTCTATCTAGGTTAATGGAACAAAACAAAACAAAACATCCGCTTGCTTTATCCAGGGTCGAACCCAGGGTTACAAAGTTCGATAAAGTTCCAATGTTTTAATCCAAGATGAAAGTTTAATATTCCAAGATGCTCTTGATACGGTTAAAGATTTATTGCAATGTGTCTCCAAGGTCTCATAGTTCCAATGATTATCCCTGATTCCAAGGTATAATAAGTTTACTCATGTCCTGATCCGTGTCCCATCCAGAAGTCCAATCCATGCCGACAGCGAGTCGTCGAACGACAAGGACAATATTTTCGCGATCTTAACGCCAGTCGTCAAGGGTACGAATTGAAATTTACGCGATTTAACCTCCCATCGTCAAGGTGTTTTCGATAAGAAAAGAAAAAACTGAACTCTAGCTGTGCTCGGCAAAAACTGGCGAACTCGGAATAGAAAAATCTATCGGAAATCATGGCCCGCAACCAGACGCTACTAAAACCTTATGAAAAAGCTAGACCTAAACAAAAAAGAATCATGAAGGAAAAAAATAATTTGGCTTAGGTCGCCTTTCGTGACTTGCCAGTATCCCGAAGGATTTCGCTGGTTAACAAGCCATCCTAAACCACGAGTGGGAAAACTCAAGCGCGACAAATTTGGCAAGGAACGTTCTGATTTCAACGTTCTTTAGAGGAAGCAAATCGATTAAAAATCGATACAGTTTTTTTACAATCTGATTGGTCGGCTTGCAAGAAGAGATAATCGATAAAGATTTTAGGCAATCCTATTGGCTGCCTTTGCAATTTTGGGTACAACCGAACCGGATTTTTACCGTGGGAGTGCCACAGGCATCCCACGGAATTACATAGAATAAGCAGTTTAAGGTCAGATTTATTCATAAGAATTATTTTAGACAGTTTTAATTTGTCCATTTCTTAGTTCAAGAAATTGTCATCTTGAATCTGACGCTTACTGTTGGCCTAAACGTGATTCTTAATCAGCCTGATATTGGCTTGGAAAAAACTTAAACCGGGGGGCGTATTCAACGAAGTTTTACATAGGGGGGGTTCGTCCCGGGGACCAGCTCCCGTACCTTTCATACGCCATCTTTGACAGAAAAGGCGCCCATTTCGTATACTTTCTTCTGACAAATGGTACCCCTTTCACATACCCACTTCAGTAAGAACACTGCATCCCTTTCAACTGCTGTGAATACACCGTATTTTTAACATGAATAAATCAATATACTAGGAAGATTTCTTGTCTCTTTCACATCCATAAAATGGCCTGTTAGCCCTTTCGGGCGGAGCCTTCCCGAATAGGCCATGATAAGGAGTACCCCCCGGGAAACTTAACCTTCCCCGCGGGGAAGTTTTAGCGCAAAGCACGTTTTTTTTACTGAGAACTATTGTAATTAAAATTAATCAAAATGAATTTAGTTGAATTATATTTATTACTGGTGGCTTGCATCGGCTTCCGTTTCCGACCGCGTGATTAGACACAGCTGGGCAATTCCACTTCTTTCCATGCGGAACAACGTCCAATCCGCCATACTTTTCGCGCCTAGCTTACAGTAAAATCCCATGGTCCTTTTCGAGAAGGGAGAGACCCACTGCATACGGCAACAGTCACGTGATTTGGCAATCTAAAGGGCAAAAGGAAGCCTATTTCAAAAAACTTAATTATCGACCACACACAAGCACAAAACAACGAATTTGTGCTTTTAAATATAAAGAATGATATTTACGCTTAAAAGTTTTTAAACCATCATTAAATAATTATTTAAATTATTCTTCATTGCCCATAGCATTGCACTTTTGTGATAAAATAATTAGATGTGCTTCGGAGCGTTTCCCTTGACCCTGATACCTGTGCCATAGCTGCCATTAATGAACTTCCAATTCCGTGACCTGAGTAGAAACGAAATTAGGACTTTTTAAATTGGATAAATTAGAAATAAAGAAGCATGATTGCAGCGTCAACATTTTTTTAACGAGAAGTACAAGGGGATGGAGGTACTGTTTATTATGCTGTTCAAGGCGGTTCTTACTTTCGAGTCTGTGGATGAAATCCTAAAGTGTGACCATTCAAATGAAAGCTACTGAGCAGTACTTTCCTCTGGTACTATCTATCATGCTATACTAGGTGATTCTAACTTTCAAGTCTGTGGATGAAATCCTTAACTGTGACCATTCAAATGAAAGCTACTGAGTAGTACTTTCCTGTGGTACTATTTATTATGCTGTACAAGGTGGTTCGAACTCTTGAATCTGTAGATGAAATATAATCCTTAAGTGTGGCTATAAAGAAAGCTATCTTTAAGCTGGTTCTTCCCATTTCTGGTGATTATAAATACATACTGAAAGGAACAATTGGCATTCTTTTGTAGGCGCTAGAACTCGGCGTATTTTGTTTTACTATTGAATGAGTGCACGCCCACCTCTTGCACTAGGAATGACAAACAGATCTTCAACATACAGTACGGGACCTTCCCATGTGGAGTACGTGAAGTAGTAAATGGCAACTCCTAATACTTCTTTGTTCTTCGTATCTGACATCCGTCTCCTTTTAATGGGACAGGGATTGTACTCTGTATAAAACATAAAAACAACAAGGTTAATGAACGTTTAATTCGGATCTGTTCAAGAATTCTTATAATCAGTAATCGATATTAGCAAAGTGATTAATAGTTTTAGGTAGCAACTTTTTTTTTTTGGCAAGTTTTTAGCAACTTTTTGACATTCCAGTGAACAACTTTCCAGCATTTCACGAGCCCAGTCGGGACAGGCCTAGTGAGAAGAGACGTTCACAAGGCACTAGACGAATTTTCGGCCGGCTGAAAAATTTGACTGGCCGTTTCGTTACGCGGATCCGTTCAATTTTTTCGCTCTGTTCAAACGGAACTTTGGACGGCAGTTCGTCTAAATTTTCGTACAGTTAAGGTGGTTCCGTACGAATGGAACACCTAAACGCACGAACTTTCACCGGTGGAAAACTCGTCTGCTGCCGTGTGAATGTAGCATGAGAGTTTTCTCCGTACTAGAGTACTGTTTTGTCTGCTATTTCCAGCGAAATAGCGTGATCTACTTTTTGAAAAACTACGTTGTAGCGAAGACGCTGTAATTTAAGATTGTGGTTCATTTTTATCCTTGGTTAAATTTTGTTGTCCAGTTTGTTTTGGGGTAAGGTTAATATATGATAATGAGTTTGAAACAAAGTAAAATAAATTTAAACCGAGGATACAATACGCTGTATTTGAATTATTTATTTACGCTTTATACCTTCCTCAATCTTTCCATTTTCCGCATCATTTTCTTCTTCAGTTTTATTTACTTCCTCAGCGACGACGCAATGGAACAATGGATTGTTACTGAATCCATCACGCAAAAGCTCTGGAAAAATGGACAAACAGCACGGGGCAAATAAATGGTGGACTTCAGGTAAAATGGGGAATGAAATGCAGATCTGTTTTTTTTCTTTCGTAGCTTCAAAAAGCATATCGGAAAAAAACACATCGATGAATTTTCATCTAAGTGTGGTGATGACGTCAAATGAGGTCAGCCTGTTATAGGCTCCGAGATAATCGAGTCCTCGAGAACACGAATTCCTGAGAACCGGGAACAGGATTCATATGAGGTGGGTAGTTCATGATTGCAAATGGCTGCCATGTTAGATCCGCTAGCTTGGTTTGACACTATGTTGGAAAATCATGTTCGAGACGTTATCACAAGGAATTTATCTTTTTGTGTGATTTAAAAAAAATTGTTGCTAACCATTCCTGTCAAAATGTGACAGCATCATCACACGAAGAGGCTGCTTGGTAAATTTAAGAAAAATGTCAGCACCACTGCTTTGGTGGGTATTACTTTACTGTTTTAAGTTTTTTAGCCAACTACAATTTCTTGGTTGGTGATCTGGAACTACAATAGCTTGAAGTCGAAGCTTATGCAAGGGAAAGACTCCCACGCACAGGGCTTGAACACTCGAGTGTAGTTTTTTTGCGGCTCAATCTGCCTCTGATTTTTATAATAACAAAAAGTTTTTAAAACCATGATGATTTCTGCAGCACTACCTACCCTTTTCGCCAATCTGCAGTTTTTCAGCCTTTCCAAGGTGTTCTGCAAGGCCCTGGTAAAGAAACGATAAATCATAGTTTGCTTTTGGTATCCAGTGGTATATTCAAAATGCTGATGCTCCTAATTACAGCAGTGCCGGATCCAGACCTTGAGATGGGGGGGGGGGGGGGGGGGGGCGGTCATCCACACCCTGAGATAAGCGGGGGGGGGGGGTGGTTTCCCAAAAATTTCTTTCGGCCCTTCCAGCCTCAGTTGGTCTAACAATAAGCCCCCCCGGGGCCCCTCCCCTGGATTCGCCACTGTTACAGGCTTAGGGCAAGGGAACGCAAGTCCATACAACTGGTTTGAATGCCACTATACAAAAGCGGCAGGGGTATTTTGCAGCACGCCGGACCCAGAATGCAGAACGTCGAATGACTCTTAAGTTTAGTGACTAGTGTGAGGGTGTGTTCGAGCAACTCGCTCGCTACAGGATGAGGTACCAGGAATCTGATTTACATCTTGGTCTTTATTCTTCTTTGACTTCTGCTAACAATCTTAATCTTTTCACCACTTCTCTAATCACTCCTAACTCTCCTCTCTAACTAGTCAAATAGCCGCTGTTTTTATAACCAAAGCTGGGCATGTTTGGGTTAGTTGACGGTTGGAATAAAATCAAGGTGAACTCGGTGTGGGTAATGTTTTGGTATTACTGAACCTACATGGTTGCGATCGGCGAGAGGCTACAAACCAATGAAAAACTAAAACGCTGGTTAACAAACCCAAACAGGAACTTCACCGAGACTAATGTAACAAGGTCAGCTCTAACATCACAAACACGACCACCTATGAAAAAATAACATCTGACAATGGTAAGCGACGAATATTACTGAAATGGCGTTAAGTAAACTCGCGAGTTAAGCAAAAATTCAAGTACAAGTAAAAGCAAAAGATCAAAGCAGGAAAACACTCACGTCCACAAAATCAAGACTAACCTTGACCCAGTTAATGAAAAAAAAAAAACGAAACTTAAAAGATGAGACAGATCTGTCTCAAAAATAACTTTCAAAATACTTCACAACACTAGGGTTAGGAAACTGAAAGAATCAAGTATCAGGTCAGTTTTCCCAGTATAATGATGATCTTAAATTGAACCTGATTCACGCAGTTTCCTAACCCTAATCACTAAACTTAACAGTCATTCAGCGTTCGGCGAAAGCAGAACGCCAAATGACTTTGAAATTTAGTGATTAGGGTTAGGAAGCCGAGTGAATTCAATTATAGGTCTGTTTTCCGCTCTTAATGATCCTAAATGGAACCCGATTCACTCAGTCTCCTAACCCTAATCACTTAACTCAGAGCCATTCGGCGTTCTGCAAAATACTCCTGCCGGTCCAAAAGCGTTGATTGGCCGAAGGTACGAACCGCACGAGAACGTAAGTTTTTTTCAGGTTGCAAGAACTAAAGGTATATTTCAAATCATGTCTTATTGTATGTGGATGAGTAAAAATGAGAATTCGATTAATTTAAATGCAAGAAAAAATGATTTCCAAGCACACGGAGTCCAACGATTTTTTTTAGTAATCGGTGGTTTTCAGCTCGAGATAACTTGAACTGATTCGACAAGTATTTTCTTTTATAACTTTCGCAAGGAAAACCTTAGGCGTTTTCAACTGGCAAAAAAAGAAAAAAAAAAAACACCTGAGATGCATGTTCGGTTAATAATTTGAATCAACAAGGATAAAAGAGAACGTGCCTCCTGGCATAAAAAGCGTTCTTTTTCCTTCACATAATATGCCATTCTGACCTCATATGCGAAAAAGTGATCGTAATACGATGTTGTTAATTTATACAAATTTATTTTACAGAAATTTTTTAACAGACTTGAACTATTTTACCCTTTACCGTAAACCAATGGCATTTTGGACCAAATCCTCCTTTTTGAACCGTTTTTCGGCTAGCTAGTTAGCATAGGAATGGCTACAAAGAGATTTCCAACACTAAGGAGATAATTCTCTGCTAATTCGATGTAATCATTGCAAGCAGCTTTGGACTTTTTTTGCGAATCTATTTCGATTTTTTATTTCTCGCTCCTTTCTTTCTCCCTTCGCCTTTCCTTGCCATTTTTGTTGCCCACTTTTTGTCTTGTATTCTCATGAAAATTTGGCCGGCTTTCTCTCCAACAAAGGGACAAATTTAATCTATAAAGAGCAGTAGGTAAATAGCAAAACAGACAGTGGATTTTTTCCCCAAATGTTGCTTGTTTTTTAGTCTGTAGTCTGTATCTCTGTCAAGATTGGTCAAAGTTTGGTCAAAGTTTGCTAATTGGAAAGATCTATCCTCGCTGATTCTGCTAATTACTATGAAAATCCTAATGGGTCCAGAAAGAATAATATCAGGGGCACCTAACGTCAATTTTCTGAAAATATCTGTTCGGAAGATGATTTGAGATCTAGAATTTTCGGAACATTTGTTGTAAAATTTCTTGCTTGCCTGCCTCTCCTAGGATTTTCGAACGTCTAAAAAATGGTACTATTGCCCATTTTTAACGGATTTTTACCATAAAAAGCTCATCTAGAATTTTCGGGCGCCTATTTTTTTGCGAGTGGCTGAAATTTTCGAAAAGGTAAGTTTTGATCCCTATAATTTTTGGATCTCTAGACTTTCAGCTAGGAAATCCGAACAGATGAAAAAGTCTTAGGAGATAAAAATATGCCAATATCTACCGTTTAAATACTAAAATACGTTCAACAATACTATGTTTAAGTGGTTTTGAACTATATTCTCGTTGGGTGCCCCTTTAATATCTATGGGTCCATATGGAACCAAGACGACCAAAGCGGACGTCAAAGAGTTAAGATTAATGAACTAACCAACTTCTCGTGTGCCCTTATTAACTTAATAAAGCTACGCTAACGACAGCCATTTAAACAGAAAGAAAAATCAAATTTTCACATTAACAGTAAAAAAATGAAGACTCAGTTACGTGAAAATAAGAAAGAAATCCGACAAAGAAATATTGAAATATTATTCAACAATGAACCGGACGAGAGATCAATTATATATAGAATGATTGTGAATCTTTTTGTATGTTTGAGAGCTAGATTTAAAAATTAAACAATTTTTTTTAAGAGAACCTAGTGAAATTATCTGAAGATTAAAGATGATTGAAGAACCTCAGATTAAAACCAAAATGATAAGCAATTCAAGCGAAGGGTCGATCGGCGCACTTAATTGTTTCTATACGCGCAAGTTTACAGGATAAAATTGATTTTTATCGTATTATTGACAAAAAGAGAAATAAATTGTCTTGAAATTACTGAAATTTTTAAAACAAAGTATTTCACCCCTTTGACGCATGGACAAAGAAAAATTATACAGCTTTCGAGTAAAAATCAATTCGGAAAAATGCAAAAGAAAATAATACAGTTTCTTCGAAAAATACCTGTATCATTCGAGCAATGGAAGGCACGTCCTCCTTCGTAGCTTCCCTGGTTCGATATTGCAGTTTTTTCTCAGGAAGCACCGAGAACTGGAAGGTAGAAGGGTCCTCCATGTTTTTCCGTAACTCAGATTTTGATCTAGCAATGTTTTTTTTTACTCGGGATATCTTTAGCAAGAGAGATTCTTGCTTTAGAACTTCCCGACCCCATTCTTGATTGACAGGTTAGACCGACGTCATAGCTTTAAAAAATTTGCATTGGACATGTCGTTAGATTTTGCCTTTTCCAATGTATTTCAAAACAGTTGTTTCCATAGCAACCTTGTCCCCAGGGCTTCTCCAGATTTACAATGAAAATACGCTCGGAACGAGGTGGTTGTCAGAAGTTTGTTACTTTTGTCCAGCGGTTTGTAAATCTCCCTCTATGCATTGCAGGCATTTCAAAAAGTATTGTGTGTCCAGAATGCAACACGAGGACAAAAGTAATTACTGTAACAGTGAGGAATCTGACATTTGGATCTCTATCGGCCTAGACTGGATATTACGCTGTTTATTAACTCTCTTCATATGTTCACCGAAAGCATAATATTAGTTTTGCAAAGATTGTTACGAAATGAAAATAAACGCCTCCTATCTATAAAACGCCCGCTTTTGGACCCGTAAAATTAAATAAATGCCCCGGACGTCTATTAGATTATTTACGGTATCTGTTAGTAACCAGTTGAGTTTCTATTGACATGATGTAACGATATGACGTTAGCTATGGATGCCCTTTTACAAACATAAGGACTCGCCTTTTGGCTTCAGAGGCAGCTCCGCACACACACTGGTGAGGTGTTCTGTCTAAACTACGAAACAGATAGTCTAGTGGTCACATCATGGGGACGTTTTTGAAATCTGTAGTTGCTTCATTATGTGTATCGGTTTTGCTGCTATCCCAAGGACACGGTACGTTCTTATACAATTTAGAACATGGAATCTAATCTATTATCTTTAGAAGTTTTAATGGAAATAATTTTTCTAATAAGTCACAAATAGATTAACTTAAAAATGGGGCAAGGACTGATCGGAAATTCATGATCAGCGCGAATTCTTGAAATTGTAAAATGAATCTAATCGCTTTTCTCTCAGCTCTGATTTGAAATCAGTTCAGTTTGAGTTCAAATCGCCTAATATGAGAACATGCGTATATGCTGGAAAATGGAAAGTCACTGTGGGTATGGGATCGAAATAGAAAAAAAAAAAGAAAAAAAAGAAGACGCCAGAGACCGAATATGAATGAACGCGGCAGCTACGAGGCTATTACAAATGCTGTAATTTTGTCAAGTCGCTCGATTTATATAGAGTAAGAAGAAGTATAATTATTACTTATCATTTTACTCAGTCTGTTTTTTTTTACCGATTGAAGTTTGAGTAGGAATACCGTTTCTTCTTCATAATTGCTACCGATCGAGACATCAAAAGCAGTTTTGCTTTCTTAAAACCCCGGGGTTTAAAAGTCAATTGAAATTAGCTTACATCGATATGCTTGGCGATATAGGTTTCTTTGCTTTGAAAAGTGCGAGAAAGAATTTTATACCTTCAGCGCGTTAAATTTGAAAATTCATTCCAAAATTTATCATTCACGATGCGAGATTTACAATATATAGTATTTGGCATGGTGCAATATTAGGGAGTACATAACAGTGGAGAATTTGACAATAAGCCGTTGAAATAGTTTATTGTGTGCCTACTTTATGAAGTCGTGGAGTGGTTAATTTTCCCTCGCCTTTTTCTCAAGAGGAAAAATGTCAACGTATTTAACAAAAAACTACAAAACTTCTGTTCTTTATAACTCCTTCATGCATTCACCAAACTTATGAAATTTGGTGGCTTTGTTTGGACAGAGTTAACGCAATGTAGAAACAACTATATTAGATGAAAGGACATTGAAGGATTCAAGAGCCGAGTTTATTGCTTTTTCTAGTTAAAACAAGCTTCTCCGCCCACTGAATGTTGAATAATTTTAATCTGGATCTTAAGCAAAGACAGGTGGTCTGCTGTTTATAATTTGGTTTGCACACGATAGTGTCCATGCAGATATCTTGTTAGCTGCAAGACAGTTTGACTAAAGGTAACTTACATTGAATCGACTTATTGAATAACCTTAATATTTGACTTTCAAAAGAAAAAGGGGGTGCTTTCCAAGCTCTTTCCCAGGGCTCTCTCCTGATTTCGCTCTGGGAAAAGGACGAAAAAATCCTGGGTACGAGATTGACTACTTTCTTTGTTCTTCGTTCTTCGAACCTCTTTCTCAGAGTCTCTGTTTTTCCGGTCAAAGCGAAGAGGGTTGTTGCTGAGTGTTACTGAGTGTAAGGGGGCCCATGATTAAAGTATGTTAATTTCACAAGCCTGTGTGGCATTTTTCTATACTACAACACTTATTTGATTGCCTGGCTATCCTGGCTCACTGTGATATAGAATATCTATTTCGCATGTATTACGCACATTATTAATGCATGGACTAGACCTGACATCAATGGCATGCCATAATATCAGGCAAATTAACACATACGTGCACATCCGATGCCCTTCTCCAGTGTGGTTGCCTGGCTTTATGATTTAAACGCCATTCATTTTTCTTCACTCTCAGGCCAACAGATCTGGCAGCAGATCAACTTAGGCCCAGTGTGTTTTTACGCCAATGGTAGAAGACCCGGGTCGTTCCAGTTTTTAGGCAACGAAGGACGGCTCATGGCCGCCATCAAGCTTGTCTATCGAGAAGGCACCGTGCGCTGTACTTCGAGTACAGCGTTTAACAGTCGCTGGGGTTGTTACCATCATCCATCCTTTCTGAATCATCCACTTAACGTCGTGGTGACGGACCGAAGCAACAACGTGATCTTCCCAGATAAAAAGTACATCAAAAATGCCGCTGGCCTCTGGTACTACCTGCCCTTCACGGATCCTCTGCACTCAGATGAGATTGTCTTCGATAACTACGCAAATCCAGTCTATCTCACACGAGGAGCTGTAATAAGAATCTGGTATGGAGAAGACCTTCAAAATTGGAATCAGGGGGATAATGGCGGCAGAGTTTGCGTGGATGTTTATGCTCATCTGCAGTGACTCATTATTACTTACGAAGTTAATCTAGCGCATGTGAAGTCTATGTAACCATGTGAAATGAGAATAAAGGTGTTGAATGCCAAGAGAGACTCTAACTTTTTCTATTTGCCTCCGTCTTTCTCTGCTTTCAAACTCAAAGATGTCAAAGATCAACCTCTTCCCCAAAGCCCAGTTTTCCGAAAAGCAGATAAAGCTATCTACTGGATAATGCAGTTGGTTCCCTCCATACTTACTCGCTGGATAGTGATTTATCCCATGGATAGCGCTTTCCAACGTTTGAACAACAGTGGCCAGGGCGTTTGTGACGAGGTTGGTCCAAGATGGTGACAGAAATGTTTTATGCTGATGTGGATGGTGACGCAACGCGTAAGACTTGAACGAGAGTGAATTATATCGAAATCACTCTTCGTACAAATTGTTTTTTTTTTGTCATGTAGTCTGACTGAGTCCTAAAAAAAACGTTAGAATTCGGTAAAGACCTTACAAAAGTCACCCACTTTCTACTTCCCTTCTGCTCTTTCAGTTTTCAGTCTTTCTATTTCTGTTCTGAGTTATTACCATTTGTGGGCTCTTTCTCTGACCTTGTCATTTTCGTTCTAGTCTTCTTATTTCCGGTCTGCTCACCTCTGTGTTCAGTATTCTTCTCATTTTGGGGGGTTGCAATTTGTCGGTCAAAAACGGCCATTCTCACAATGACATGAATTGACTACAAACATAAAATCTTTTCCCTTTTCTTATTTAACTTATCAGTCCCAGTGAGTTTGAAGATACAATAGTCCTGCCTAGTGTACACAAGAAAACAACCAACTGAAGGATCATGCCTGTATTTGTAGTAAAATGACGTCATAGGGTAGAAAATCGTATCTTTAGTTTGGATTCCACTCTCCGGAGTGTTCGTTTGGATCCAACGGAATTGCGAATGCGTGTAGAGTAAGACTATTAAAACCGGATATATTCAATGCGCTTTCACCGTGCCCGGATTTTAGTGGACGGGGACTAAGATAATACCGCCCTTCATAACTAGAATTTTCCAGTTAAGCTTGTTTGCATTTTATTTAATCTATACAGGAAACAAAAGCAAACCAGTGGCCGTGTGGGTGAAAATCAACAACTATCCAGTCTGTTTCCACGCCCGTAGACAAAAACCTGGAACATTCCACTACTTCGGGGACGGAAAACTAGTTGGAGCAGTGAAGCTTGTGTATCAGAGAGGTTTCGTGCGCTGCGCGAGAAAACGCGTATATAACAGTCGTTGGGGCTGTCACCACCACCCGGACTACTTAAAACATCCCCTCAACGTCCTGGTCACCGATGCCGATAACAACGTGGTATATCCCTCGGAGAAATACATGCAAAACACAGGCATGTGGTATTACCTTCCGTTTACGGATGCTAAGTTCTCCAAGGAACTTGTGTTCACCGATTACGCCAATCCGTTTTACCTTGCTAATCACACACAGATTAGAATTTGGTACGGAGAAGATATGATGCAGTACAAGAATTGTGATAATTTTGGCAGAGTTTGCGTTGAAGTTTGGGCTCATCTTATGTAAACAATATACACTGTAAATTTTCCCTTTTCCGTAGAGGCTTTCCTTGGGTATAATATGTAAAATAAAAATAGCAACAAAAAATTGTAAGCGTGCAGTGGACGATGGGAAGAGAGAAGATGCCAAAAGCATCGTCACCGCCCGCATAGCCTGGGAGCAAGCTCTCTGGTAGGCTATCCCTTAGTCCCCTGTGCGCTTTCCTTTTTTTCTCTCTCCCCAGCCTCCCTACGACACAAGGAGGTTTCTGCTGAGAAGAGAGGTGCTAAAAAGCTCAGATTTGCTCATAATAAAAATGTCGCGATTTATTTGGCGAATGGTTTTGTGAGTTCGGTGATAGTTAACCAATTCAAACTTATACTATTATAAGCAAAAGCTGAAGGGAAACAAAGATCCGCTGTTTTACTTGATGTAATTCACGAACGGGCACTGAAAATTCCCAATATTAAAAATTTTGTCTTTTTCCTTTTAAATAATTTTAGTCCCTTTAAAACCGTCGTTAGGAAATCGCGTTTTTGGTGCCATAAACTTGTAAGACATTTTCTTCCGCGCTGAGTTACACGTGAAGTTTAAAAGGTCGGCGAAGCAAGAGGTGAATGATTTTAAACATTTGTATTTTAATTTTGTTTATTACAATGATCAGCAGTTTTTGTTTGTTTGCTTTTTTATAATATCTACATTTTATAAACAACTAAAAATCTGTACATGTTTTCTCACGTTATTTACACTTTACTGAACTGCGAATATGTTTCTCTATATCATTTTATGAGTGGTGTACGAAACTCTTAACAAACCAAGAAAGAGGAAAGAGGAAAATTCAGAAAAACTAGTCTTTGGTCTAGAATAAGGCGAAACATTCCCGATCGATAAACAAAGATTTCCGGCCAAATCAACCAACAACGAACCATTGAGTTATTGAAAGGAAGGCGTCAATGCTCTTTTTTTTTATCATTTTAAAAGAATATTAGTTGAAGTTGCCGACAAACTTCGATCTCATCGAATTTGTAGCTGAAAATTCAATAAGTCTTTCGGTATAACCGACATACCGGCCAGCGAAAGTATGATGAAAGTATGAAAGTATGATGTTCATGTTTCCATCAAAATCTTTGTTTATTCTATTTCCGCGTCTCTTTGGCCATGGTCAATGCCTTGTTTTGTTGTCTCAACGTTCTCTCTCCACAACATAGGATCGGGGCTTTCTGAAAAATCACTCCAGTGTGGCGTGAACCCTCGTAATGGAGTCAGCAAAACTCTCGGTTGATCAGCATTGGAACTCTTGCACTTGTTTCCTGATTTAGACTCTTTTGATTTCATTGCTTTTGCAGACTTTTTGTCCTTAGAAGGTTCTGTATTGTTCACGTGCTCAGTTTTTGCCAATTTATAGCAATGGTGTTTCTTTTCACTCGAACCATCCACGGTTCTAACCGAATCGATGGTTTTTGGTTTTGTTTTTCTTGACTTTTGAGGGCTAGTGGCATTTGTGGAATGATGCGATAGATACAGCTTTGGCAGCGACAAATATTCACCAAGCTTGGTCCCCGTTTGCTTTTCTAAACCCAAACAAGGCACATCATTTTCTACAACCCTTAGAGCTGGGGGCTTTTCATAAATAACACCCAGATCTTGCTCCACATAAGCGCGTTCCTTCAACTTTAGTTTACGTTTAAGGCGTTTGAGTTGCTCTGATTCCGTCTCGCTGTTGGCGTTTCTTAACATCTTTTCATCCAGTTGGCGACATTCTGAACACACATGGCAATCATTCTTCAACGCAGGTAACCTATAGCTTAAAGTGTTTTTGTTCAGTGAAGAAAAACTATTATTCATGGTTTGCTGAAGTACCGGGGGAAGTCGATGGAAGCACCGAGGATTGGGAGGCGTTTTTGAACTGATCCTCAACACCCCAGAAAGAAAACCATTATCCAGATTGTCAGGGCGCGGAAAAGTTCCATCGGGATAAACTATCCGTCCAGGCTTGAGCAGTTTCTGGTTGTTCTGTTGCACTGTCGCGGAGTAATGTTTGATGTCGTCGTTTCTACGTTCATTGCATTCGTGGAGAAGTTCGATAAGACGAGAAATATTTCTATCCATCCTCTTTTCTCTCTCGATATCACCCGAGATTGGCTCAGCGATTGACGGGGTTTTCACAAAATCATTTTCCCACGGTTTTACGTTCACAGTTTTTAACGTTACAGCGTTGTCCGATCTGTCAGTTTTGGAAGTATGTGCACTCTCTCCCAAAGGATTTTCTAACATGGCGTCCGGTGTCTCTTCTGACACCGAAGAAGAAGCGTTAGGAAGTTTGGCGGACTCGAGTCTTGATCCCGAAGTTTCTGTTACAGTCCCACTTCTACAGCTTGGTGTGTTCCTCCGAGATTTTCTCTCAGTTTGAGGAGAGCGTTGTGTTTTGTAATCGCGAGAGTTTGTTTTCTTTTTCGAAACTTTCTTATCCGCTGTCCTGTTGATCTCATCGCGTCCCAAAGCTTTTTCGAAGGACTTTTTGGCAGAAAGATACAATGAAGGTCGATGTATTTTTGCATTTCTCAGCGCTAACGCAACCCGCGAGTTACCCTGTTTTAACTTGATTCTCTCTTCCACGAACTGCTCAGCAACTGTCCACGGCGTTGACTTCGTTTCTGTGATTGCACCTGGCATTCTAATAATGCGTTCGATTAACCTTTTAGTAAGTTTTCTGGTATATACGCGCGCCTATTTTGGAGAGTAGTCATTCGCTCTTCACTGTGACAAATATCTGACCCTTTTACTGGACTGTTTAAAGTTCTTAGCGCCTTAGGAAGTCATTCTTTAAGTATTTTCATATCGTTGTTGCCATAAGAAACTAAAGAACTTGTTATGCCGGCAAAATAGGGTATTCTTTAGAAGAAAATAGACAAAAAGAGTCACGTTTTTAGACCTCAAAGAGACCAACCTTAACAATAGTGTACGTGACCAAACAGCCGGCAAAAAGCTATTGATCCAAGTTCTTTTAATAACTGGTATAAGGTGGTTATTAAAGTAAGTGGTCTCTAGGGATATTATTTAAATAAAAGTATGTATTTCAATGATTTAAGTATTGTTATATGACATTACAAAGCGGCAATCAGTCTTGTTACTTCTTTTGAGAACCGGTTCTTTCCTTTGCAAACAATCTGAAGCGGGAAAAAGTCATGAACATTCTAGAATTTCCTGTTCTTTTGACAAGACTTCGGCAGTAATAAAAAGGGTTTCTGTAAGGAGAGCAAGATTTTGCCCGAAATATATGACCTGTTCGTCTCTTGACAATCAATCAATCATTAGGTATTATTCCTTATTTAAAACTTAAATCACTAAGCCTTTTTTTACATATCTCGATACGTCGCAATTTTGTCGTTGTACAAGGTGAAAAAAACTAAATCCTCAATAATCCTTTAATTACATGATGCAGGCGGTGTACTGTAAAAATTTCCTGCTAAACAACACAACCATATCTGCTGTATTATGGGGTCGGGCGCGGTTTTGCGGCTACTTTAACTTCGAACGGTCAAACTTTATGTGACCGAAAATTATTCTTCCAAAAAAAAGTTGACGTTGCGGTAATAAAAATTTCGCATTTTCGATAATAGTAAGTACGAAATTTTATACAGGTTTAATTTTCGATGCGTTGCTTTCGAACGGAACGTCGTATTTTGAGGATCTTGGAGTGAATTTAATTTAATTTCACCTTTACCAAGATTTATCGCCCAAAAATTTGGGTCTGAAAATTTTCGTGCTTAAAGTAAAAATGATGACATGATGCGAAGGTTCTTATCTTCTTTTCCCTCATAATCCAATTTTAAACGTCTTTTTGCACTAAAATAACTTTAAAGAACAGTAAACAACAATTTCATAATACCTGGTAAGGATTCCTGGATTGACAGCTTTTGTGAATTTTCCTTTCCCCTACAAAAGAATAAAAGAGTTAGAATTAAATAATCTGAAATTTGCGAGTTTTCATTTTTTTTTGTGGACGTACTGAGCGTCGCGTACCCGTGGTAGAACTCATTGGACGAGTAGACCTGGAATCAAGTTAATGTTGCCATGACTACAAACTACAAATCGATTACATTAGACGCCATTTTGGATTTTGAGGTAGTTTCTCGCTTCCTAGTTCGTGAGTGAATTATACGAGCAATTTTTTTACGTTTTAGCTTTCTTGATGGCATCCAAAGGAAACGCCGAGGTTAATTACGTCCATCAAAATGCTATTTTGTGCGAAACAATCAAGAAAGAGCAGAGAAATCACAAGTTATACACAAACTACAGCATAAACCCATTCAAGAAAAGTAAGAAGGAGATAAGCGTTAAACATGACATCTTTTTGTTTTCGTAAAGAGTGAGTGATGATTTTGATAAAATTCAGGTTCTAATAGGTTAATTTTTTTGTATTTCGTAGTGTACACATTAACCAGAAAGCCAAATTCTTTGCACGACTCCGCGGATGGTGAAGAAGATGGTGAGAAACAAGACAGCCTGAATATAGCTTCTTGAGCTTCCCATATATATAGCAGTCATACTACGGTGCACTGCTACTTTACCATGACATTAATATTACTATCCTTGTTTTAACAGATCATTTCTTAGAAGTGATCAAGAAATCCAATGAAACACCCGTTAAAAAATTTCAATTTCCCCAAACGTCAGCGCAGGAAATAGGATGGAATACAGAGCCTCTGGTGAGTGTCTTTACCGTGGTACTTAACTTTCTAATCTGGGGAGTAACTGAAGAATACCTTGCAACTCGACTGCATTACTGAAAAACAGTCATTATGTTGTAAGTGAAACCGGTTCTCAGTTGAAATCAGAATTTCCTTTGCCTCCTGAGTACGGCCAGGAGGCAAAAAAACTTCTGAATCAAACTTCAGTGGAACCCCACTCTGCAGACAGCCGCTTAATACAGACACCCATATAATGGATAGTCTCATTTGCACCAACAGTGAAAAAGCTCACATATCACTTCTAAAAATAACTTGCTTCATACGGACACCTGGATAATCCCACTGGTCTCTGTATTTACCGTGTTACACTGTAAATGTTGGGTGAATAATGGTTAAACCTGAGAAGGGATTCTACCTACAGTGGTAGTCAATCAACGAAATTGGCAGATTAGCAATCAATCATAACTCATAACAAAAAAAGTTCAACGTAAAATAAACATATAGTCATGTAAGTTCCAATACATTTGGTGGAAACTTTGGATGTTTGGACCAAACCGAAGAAAAAAAGGGGCAGGAGGCGCCAGAAATGCAAGGTATGGGGGATGAGAGGTTTGGACCCCCAGTCCCTCCTCACAGACGTTTACACTGATAAACCTTAAGCAAAAGATATTAAACCCCAAGAGCTTCAAAGAACATCATTTTAGGTCTTACTTACCAAAAGTGAGTCAATTCTCTTTGACTTGGATGCATCAATTTAGAAACTTAATTTCTTTTTCCAGATTGATAGATTGTGGAAAGACCGCTTAGAACATCCCATAGTTAATGCTGAAATAACAAAGTTCATGGACAAGAAATGGATGGTTAAAGAACAACAGGATATTAATCAGAGTTGAATTAATGTCATTACATTATATTAAACTATATAATTTTTGGTACAGAAACATTCTTGTTTTTGTTGTATTTTTTCCTGGGCTGGTCCCTGGCTCAGGGACCATATTTTTCTTATACAGATACAAAGTTCCCTTTTTTGTCACCTGTCACTGTAAATTATTTCTATTTAAGCAGAAATGGACTGAGAGGTTATTGAAACGAGCAAAAGAACAATTTCATCAGTTTCCATTTTTTCTCACCCACTATCTAATCTATTAAGTCTTGGCATTGCTATTCTTTTTTGATGTTGATCAGTTTTCATACGATTTGCTTTATTAAGAGAGACCTAAATAGTTGCTGCTAATGTATTTTTTAAAGTAATATTGATATTATAGTATTGGCTTATAAGATATGGACTGTATGCATTTTGCTTTAATAGTTATGTACCTTAAGATATCATACCAGCTAATATAATGAGAGCAGATATTTTACCAGCCTGAGAAATTTACAACTGTCTCTTATGTGGTGCAAACATCTTTAATTCAATGTTAGTGGATCTTAAAAGCTCTTAGTATTTCTGGGTCTTTTACACAAAATTACAGGTTAGCATTAATTCTTGCAGAACTAGCAAGAAAGATATGTGCCTGTACATATATTTAACTTTCATTTTCTCTTCTTTTATAATTTGTAAATATCTGACTTGAATAAACATACATGTACAGTTGATAACTGAGCTAGCACTTTCCTTAGAAGACTGTATAACAGGAATTCTTTAGCTGTGCTATAACAAGAGTAAAACTCTGACTAGCGACATTGCCCTGAAACAGTATGTGACAGAATGGAGATGAGAGGGCATAGGAGGAAAATAATTGTAAAATTTCAACAAAAACATGGCTTCCTCCTCAATTTAATAAAACCATGAGCTTTGCAATTCAGGCTAGGGTTATAGAGTGTGCATATCCTCCAAAGAGAAGGAAAAAATGTGGGGAGTTATGCCTTATCCCAGTCTGGGTGACTACTGTTTTCATTTCGTATTCTTCATGTTTATCTGTTTTTAATTCTGCCATGTGCTTAACTAAATAATACCTGTTACACTGGGTTTTTCACTTATTAGGCTGATTTAGCCAAACAGAATGGGAACGTCAGTTGATGACGGCATGCACAAATCAAACAACTGGCTAGACCAATGGCAAAGCAGTAAATTGGGCACCGGAAGTCAAGTTCAGTCCTTTCTGCTCACTTTCCCATGGTCAACTGACATTCCTGTCCTGTTGCTAAATCAGCCTAATATATAGTTGTCATGACATGGAATCGGAAGAATCTGATTTGGGCAGCAGTTAC
Organism: Porites rus; assembly: GCA_964035705.1. Classification (NCBI taxonomy): domain Eukaryota; kingdom Metazoa; phylum Cnidaria; class Anthozoa; order Scleractinia; family Poritidae; genus Porites; species Porites rus. Next base: position 20,610,432 of record OZ038003.1, on the reverse strand, counting down.
AAAACACAGGTCACAAGTTCAGGTAACAGTACAGGTCACCGTGCTTATCCTATTAATAATCACAATCCAAAATGGAGATTTACCTCAGGGGGAAACTGCTTATCTCAGTTATTTATTAATAGAGCAGTAACCTGCACTTATGACCAGTGACCTGTGACATGTTTTCAACCTGCCATGGTTATTTTGCGCAAGTTCAGCAGACCATGTGGGTGTTTACTCAGAAGTATTGTTACAGTATCTTTCAGTAAAAATTCAAATGGCATTTTTCAATACTTCTTCAGTCGTGAAGGGAATTCGAAGGCCAGACATTCAATTTATTCCTGCAAAAAGTGCCAAAGAAATAGACCAGATTATTATTATTTAGATGTATTAAAATTCATGCCTAGCACCAAAACAAAAGAAATCACCTTAAGTGTCAGGGGTGAACAATACAATTCTTTTGCTTTTCCGCGAGGCCTCGAAGCAAGTATGAATTTTAATACTTCTGCAATACTTACTTGATTCAGAGTAGATTAGAGCAACAGCAACTACCTCATGTATGCCCCCTAAAAAACCTTCGAGTTCTTAAAAGAGGCTCGGTTGCCAAGCATAGAGCTGGAAAATTCAAAATGGTGGGCATATTGAGCAAGATACCTCCGCCGGCTCAATTGCTGAATTCTAAAGCTGCTGGAATAGCAGTCGCCTCTGTAGGTGCAGGCATTCTTTTGCTTTGGAAGAAAAAGCTTGACGATCTTAGCGCAAAAAGGTATTTACGCTCGTATTACCAGTTTCAACCTGGTTATTCTCAGCTTAGCTAATAGTGTTCCAGCTTTCATTTTTTGATCATATTGATCTGCTTGTGAATTGTTCGATCTATCTGTAGATATGTAAAAAAGTGGAATTTTCGCATAGCCCTATACGTCAAATGGTTATGCAAGTTTTTTTCTCGTGCAATTAAGTTAAATTGTTCGCTGTTTCTTTACGTATTGTGGTTTACGAGAATAAGTTTGTGCAGGCGTCATGAGAATGTTTGGGCTCTGCAGAAATTTATCGAGAGAAAGAACATCTCTTGGGTCAACATGATTAAAAGTGAGTTCTCTTTTGCGCACTTGCAGAAAGGATGTTACCGGCGATTTACACATATCCCTAGATGAGGTAAGCGTTAATTATACTTTACGCATGACATTACGTAATTCGTGACGATGCAAATCTTGATGAGGGCCCAGTTGTTCGAAGGCCGATTAACGCTAACCCAGGGTTAAATTTTATTCAGGGTGTTTTTTCCGTTTGTTCAAAAGCATTTTTCCTGGATAATTTTCTGTCTTTTTTTAGAGCATCCAATCATCAAATTGTAGGCAAAAGGAATAATACTGAGTTTGCTTTTAAAGCTTTCCTTCCTGACATCAAATTTCCCACTAACCCTGGGTTAACTTAACCCTGCTTTGAACAACGCGGCCCAGGGCTCAGTTGTTCGAAGGACGATTAGCGCTAACCCAGGGTTAAATTTTAACCCGGGTTTCTTTTTCTTTTGTTTAAAAGTATTTTCCCAGATAATTTCCTCTCTTCTTTTTTCAATTATCAAATTGTTGGCAAAAAGAATAAAGCTGAATTTGCTTCTCAAGATTTCATATCTGAAATCAAATTTCGCACTAACCCTGGGTTAACTTAACCCTGCTTTGAACAACCCGGCCCAGATATTCATGTACTTGGGCGTGCACAGCTGGACTCGCATATGAAATATTCCTTTAACTCTTTATGATTATTTTAAATTTAATGTTATTCCTCTCAAAAAATTGATCTCAATAACCAATGGCACTAACACCTAAGGATAACCTGTAGGATACCAGCCCACTCATTTTCATGCAGGGTGCAAAGAAAGTCAGATAAGCCTTAAATTACAGCTTGCCCAATGTACTAGTCCAAGATTTTTTTCCCAAGCAGGGAATTGATTATTCCTTGCCTACACACCACAGTCTTACCAAGACAAGCAGAGGCCTCACATGGTCAGAGAAGATAGAGAGGAAAGGAAGAGACCTGTGCTGGTCCTTGATGCATTTCCTATTATGCATGCACTGGTGTTTCTTTAACAACCAGTAATGTTTTAGTCACGTGCCAGGGGCGGATCCAGGATTATTCTTAGTAGGGGGTGCACCCTGACTCGTCCCCAGTCGTCTCTCTCTCTCTGTCTCTCCTTAGTGTTGTGAGGGGTGCGATGGGAGGAAAGCGAGGGAGAGAGTCTTCCTCCCTTTTCCCTTTCCATCACCCCCTGTTCCCACCACATGTGTTACGCAAAGACGACTGGGGACAAGTCAGGGGTGCACCACTAAGGAACTACCATTTTCACGCGATTTAACATAAATTTTTCAACCTCGTCTCATGTTTTACTTCAACAGCAACACAAAGTATTTTTTTTTGCAGAATACCAGTTGTATAAGAAAGCTGCAGGTCATTTTTTTTTGGTGGGGGGGGGGGGGTGCTAACCCCCTGCACCCTCCCCCTAGATCTACTCCTGTGTGCAATGCAACTTACAGAACTGGTTTGCATGGAAATTATGACTATGGCCTCAGAAATTCCTGGTATAACATCTCAACAGGGCATGCACATTCAATATTAATTTTTGAAAAAGGATGAAACTGTTTTAGAAAACCTGTCAATTTCGACCACAAATGTGATTGGCAGCTAAATGAAAGAATGTGATAGACCTCTGCTAGCAGGAATTAATCCCAGAAACTTCACTTACCCAGAGATTCCCAAACTCAAATTCATTTTTAAACCAGTGCATTATCTTCACACTGAATCCCAGATCCTCTCGTTTTTGTATACTTCATTCAACAAGAGATTGAGAGTCTCATCAGTAAATAGATGGGCGGGTATTCTGAAATCATTCTTGCACTTTATTACATGTAGGAAGGACAGTTATTTGTTATGCATACTCATCTTGAAGAAGGCATTTCTAAAGATTTTATAAATACAGCCCTCAAGCGAAGGTTATGTTTCAATAAAGAAAAAGAATGTGAAACCAATTTTGTGGCTTAAACTATATTGAAACTGTATTATTTTGAAAGCAAGTTTCTTGAGTAAAATAACGTCTTGTCTAGTAGTTTGGCAGTTTATTGTTGTATACTCTGTCTTGAAGCCTGCATTGTATCGTTTTTATTAGGAAAAGACACAGAAAAAAGAGAAGGCTGCAGTGGATGCTGTATTTTTCAGGTAATGATAATTGAACAGCTAAAAACGACAAAATGAACATAATTTTTGATGAATGGATGACAATGTAAAGTTGTTTGACTTTGGTCTTTAGCTGAAGAATTTCTTATCGGTAATTGAAAATGGTGTTGCTTTAACCTTATTGCTATCTGTTCTACTCTCCAACTTCAGAATGAACACCTGAAATTGCAGGAATTTTGATTCTGTGTTGACCAATCACAAGGAAAGTCATGACAGACAAGCAGATCACAACACAACAAACTAATTTCTGTTGCTGCTAGTGGTTTAGTTTTCTTATGCCTGATTGGCTTTTTCCTTGAATTATGATAACATTCCAGATTTTTTTTGTGGTGTGCATGGTTTTTTTTAGTTTTACCATAAAACTGTATATTTATTCAGGACAGCATGACAGACAATCTAAAAGTTTTTACCTGTTATTAATCGACCAAAACTGATTGAACATGGTTTTGCTGACCCCCCTTTTTGTCAAGACCTATGAAATACAGGTATATGTTGCAGTTAATTTTTTATTGCAGGTAATTTTTACATTTTTCTTATTTCAACTTCATTAGCATACATTTCCATATCCAAAAACAAAAGAAAAACAAAAATTACCTGAGATAAAAAATTAACTGTAACATATACATACAATGGTGATGTTATTTGCCCCTGAAAAGAACATTAATGGTGGAACTACATGTACGTATGCTGTAAATTGGTTTCCATGATGATACATATCTGTTGGTATATTTTGAAAGAAAAAATTTCGCAATTATTTTCTATGTTAGTCTGCCTTCTCCTTTACTGAGCAGATATGACTTCTTTGCTTCAAAGTTAAATACAAATTTACCATTTGTTTGTTCTTCTTTACACATTATTATAGGAAACTGCTAAGAATTTTGAAAATTATTATCCCTGGATGGCTTTCACCTGAGGTACACAGTCTATTTAGTATTTCTTCCTTGTGTGTAGATAAAGGCGCATACAAGCCAAGGCCCATATGGCCAGACCCTATGATGGTTTCCTTAGCATCAAGCATGCGTAGGAGTATTGGTACTCCCCCTACTCCCTTTCTCGATACGGTATTAAGTTTGAAAGCTTTTGCCTGTTCCGTTACTTAATTTGGCAAAAACTGTGGTGACATCAAAAAAGCTCAGTGGATCTTGTCAAGGAAAACAAACAAAACTAACAAGCTTGGAGACCCAGCTTGGATATTGGATATAGTAGTTTTGTTTCTTTTTTTCTAAAATTTAGCGCTGTCACTAAGGGCCAGGGGGTCAGGGATTACCCCCCCCCCCCCGACCATTCCTTACTGAAAGCGTGACCCCTCATAACTTTTTTAGAAAACAAAAGGAATATACAAATGAGTGTATTTCTCGTGTAGTTTCTGTGCAATGTGACAGATCTACATGTAAGAAACATGCGTGTAATGCTGTAATTCCAGTGGCCTGTACTGTGAAAATTAATCAAAAAAAAAAATGCCAGGCTTTCAATTTCCTGCCTACAAATTGCATGTCCCCAGGCAAATTGAAATCTTATTTAGCGCCCTGATGACTCTTTTCTGTGAAAAATGGCCTTATTTCATAACGTCTTTTTTTCCAGACTGGCTATTTGGTACTTGTGGCTCTATCTCTCATAGCAAGAACATATTGTGATGTGTGGATGATACACAATGGTACTGCAATTGAGAGGTGAAATCCAAATGTTTTTGATACATACACACTGGTAGATCCAGGGGGGCCTGGGCCCCCCTTGTTTTTAGACCAAACTGAGGCCTAAAGGGCCAAAAAAAATTGTTTTTGAGACCATCCCCCATCTCAGGTTCTGGATGACCGCCCCAAACCTCCCCCCCCCTGAACTGAAGGTGTGGATCTGCCACTGCATACATGAAGTTTTTTCTAGTTATATGTCTTGATAATGTTATGGTCAAGTCTTAAAGATTTAAATCAAAGCACAAATATAATATAATAATAAAAATAATAATAATAATAATAATAATAATAATAATAACAACAATAATAATAATATTTATTTTTTTTATGCTTTTGTTGATGTACATAGTTGATATTACAATCTAGTAGATTTACTTACAATAGAAAATTAATTAATAATAATAGAATTAATGTGCAAGCTAGGAAGCTGAATGAACCATTTGGTTTTCTTGTTAGCTCCCTGAACAATTTAGGTTCTAGGTAGCAGGTAAAATGATAAGAAATACTACAAGAAAAAAACATAAAGAAGGAAGAACTTAATTCAGGTTAAAATCTTTTAACCTAGGTTGGTTCTAAATTTTCTTTGTCTCCAAATCCAAATGATTCATGAATTAGTATTAGGAGCAAACGTTAATTTTTGTTTTTATTTTTGATAACCCGCTTTGATTAGCTATGCTAACTGTGCTTTGTCAATGTTGTAAATATTATATTGTTATTGAAGTTGTGAAGATATGAAAATCATATATGAGAACCGCGGGGTGAAGAATTATTATATGAAAGAAGATCATCGCAATTATAGACACAACTTTTGCAGTTGGGAAAAGAAAGCCTGAAAAAAAAAAGGCTTGTACGGGATTTGAACCCTTGACCTCTGCAAACGCTGCACCGGTATCACAGAGTTCAAGGATTCGAATCCCGTGTAAGCCTGAATTTTTTTTCAGCCTAATCTTTTTGCAGCTGCAAAAGTTGCGTCTATTTGTGATGATCTTCTTTCATATAACATTGTTATTGTTGTTAAAAACGGAATAAAGTGTTGTTGTTGTTGTTGTTATACTTATCACTTCTGCAGCCAACCCATTTTTGAAGCATGTTAGATTAAAGGACTAGCATTAACTGTTTTCTTGCCACTGATATTTTAGGTCTATTATTGGTGGGGATTTTGGAGGATTTAAATACAACCTTCTTCAGCTTGTATATGCCATGCCATTTGTAAGTTCCATTCTCTTATCTGCCAACTTATTGGTTTTGCCTCAAATCGATCACAAAATTAATTTTGCATGGCTAATGTTTTATACCTTAAATTTGTAAACGCTGATTAAGAGATTATTTTGTTTTCTTTATTCATTACAGTTAGCTGTTGTCAACCAACTTATGAAGGTTAGTGCAAAATGATCTACATTTTTATCATTCTTGATTCAGGTCAAATTTGCAGAAAAGCAAAACTTTGTTTTAAATGTACACTGTAAAATAAAATAATGTTATGCTTCAGAATTAAATTTTACTCTGAGTGAAACATTATTACTCCATTTTTCCTTGGTTAGTCCCAATGTTCTGACTGGCCAGTCTGGCTATAAATCATAGAAGGTGTTGCATGTCTTTTGACATACATCTCAGAGGGTTTAACTTTAAGGGTGGGTGCAAGTGGACTAACCCTGACACCTTCAGTCGAACCCTCACTGCACTTGCAAGCTACAATGTATATAAAACACAGTGCAAAAAAACCAATGAATTTCCTGACATTTATATTTCTGTGTGCCTTTAGTTTGGACTTAATGAGCTCAAGCTGAGATTTCGCACGAGGTTAACTCTTCACCTATATGAGCAATATCTTAGGTAAGTTGCATTGATCAATCATCCAATGATCAGTTACACAGGATAGATTCCAACCCTGTTGACTAACAAAGGGAGGTTGTTGGTTTGGTATACCCGCACCCACAAGTGCTGAAGGCGCGAGCCCCTAGAGGGATTCGGTGGCATACTCGCCTGCGAATAATTTTAAGATATGTGCCTCTAAGATGCCATTTCCTGCATTTTGAGACCATGAATGAATGCAAACCTTGCACAAAGTCGAGGCAGTCCAGTGCATTAGCGTGCCCAGAATTATTGCAGGCTAGATGCGTGGATAAAAATGGCTGAGAAACCTCAGAAAAATGGCAAAGAATCATACTAAAAAGATTGGTTAAACAACGAAAGGAAGAGTTTTAAAAACTGGGAGAATATTATGCACCTATCAATGTAATGCCGACGGGGCCGGGGGAGGCAGGGCATGGGGTGGGGATTTGACTTTTTTCAAAAATTTGCAATCAAATTCCCTGCCCACGGGCAAATCATTCCAGTCAAATGCAACCAAATTTCCCCACCCCAGGCTGCACATTGCTGTCCATCCCAAGGCTGGACCCGAGAAAGGCACAACAAAAATATCTCCAAATAAAACTCTGCAATCTTTTATAAACGTTGCTGCATCACCAAAGAAGATACATGTTCCTGTTACAGCTGCAATTATACGTTTTAACCATAATCCGTGTTACACTGCGTAGAATACATAAACCTTTAGGAGAAAGTCCACATTTTGTAAGTTTAAATATACACACCTGTACTGTTCTTAGTAAAGGGTACAAAGAAAGTCACTTTTATAACTTTACAGTGATTGTAGCGAATGAGCCATACACTAATCAATTGTACTTGCAAAAATTGACTTGGTTCCTCTTTACTTCCATTTACTTTGATACCACAATAAATTATTTTAAGAGGTTCAATACTGATCAAAACACGCTAAAACAAACGAAATTTGTAGACAAAACAGTGAAATGCACTCCGCCTTCGCTTGTTCTCATTGGCCTCCATGACTTCCTGATCTTTTCAAACCGTACAGCACATGCGTGAAGCGTGGAAGCGGGAAACATATGTTCGGTTTCAGTCTTTTTCGTCCAAGTTGGCAGTCAAATATCTCCACGTCGGGCGAAGAAAGATTCAAATATCCCCTCCCCTGGGAGAGCAAGATCAGTCAAATGCCACCCCCCATGCCTTGCCTCCCCCCCCGCCGGCTTTACATTGATAGGTGCATTACGCGAAAATGGAAGGCAGGAAATATTTGTCGAAAAATAGGAGGCTTCTGGCCAAAACAGGAGGGTAGGAATCTCTGACACAGTGAGTGGATTGAAGTGTGATAAATTTGTTGTGAATTTTTTTCTAACATTGCACACTCTCATGGCTTATACTTTGAGGTCATTTGAGATCAAACAATAAAACTATATCCCACTTTGAGCAATACTGCAAAATCCACGACATCAGAGGATTACAATACTCTGGTACTCACTAATTTTGATTACTTAATTGTTGAGATTTGGTTTCGTAAAATTTGTTTGTACAGACAGAATTTTTCTCTATTGGCTTGGTTTCCCAAACTGGAGCTAGGCCCAACTTGCTTCTTTGTAGTCTAATCTTCTCTCATAAGCAAGTATTGTGTGTAATAATGATTAATTTATTTTTCTTTCAGTTCTTTTACCTTCTACAAAATGAGTAACTTGGATAACAGGATTGCAAATGCAGATCAACTTCTTACTCAGGTAATTAGATGTTGATATTTAGAAAGAGTCTGTAAAATGCAACACATAAACTTAACTAAGGCAATTACGTTAATATTTATAATACTTTTGAAACAAATTGTTTTTGAATTATAGGGGCTGGTGGATAATGGTAATTACTTAAACTTGGCCATTCTGAAGGGATTATATACAACAGCCGGGAGAAGTTTTGTCATTATTTTTTCATTCAAATATTTTTCATAACTCGTTACTTAATCTGAGCAAATTTTAAGATAACGATGTTGCGCACAGCATTGTTACTCTGTGCAGGTCTTGAGAAAAATGGCTGGTTTTTAAGAATAACATGATTACCAATATTAAAGCAAGAGTATGCTGTATTTATGGTTGTAAAACTTTTCTATTTTTATAAGGATGTAGATAAGTTTTGCAACAGTCTCGCAGAGCTATATTCCAATGTCAGCAAGGTGGGTGACTTCAGTTCCGTTAATACATGTATCATGAATAAATTATATTTGAATGTACCTCTAAGAGCAGCTGCTGGGTCTTATATTTATTTTGTTTGGAAGAAAAGGTTTTTTTATGATTACAGTATAGGATATAACTGTAATAATGTTGATGATTATGATGGTAATGTCATGACGATGATAAAGAAAATGATCATTATGATGATGATGTCAATGATTTTGATGATGATGATAATATTCCACTCAAGGAGAAACTATGTGTATTTCAACCCTTTCTACAGTTCCTACAATGTGATATTTTGTTGCAATGTGCCTTGCTAGATCGGCTTAGAATAAGCACTACTTCACAGTCTTTGTATATTGGTTTGAGTTACATCTACAAATTCTGGGTAGAGTAAAAAAGACATGTGCAGCTCACTTGGAAATCCTTAGGGAAAATCCCTGAAAAAAGAATTTTACAAATAACCTCACTAAATGATCCAGTAAGTAAGGCCCAGTTCAAATGTCGAACTTTTCATTTACTGTACTTAATAGATATTTGGGTCGACCCAGATGATGTAAGTTCAGCTGTTGATTCAGACGTTGAACCTAATTCGTCAAACTCAATTCTTTTTTGCAATGTTCAAGTAACAATGGCCTAATATGTTTACCAGTGAAAATGAATACCTTGGCCGCTCACAAAATGTCCAAATAGGCTGGCGTGGGAGTATTACACTAGACAGCAAAACAGTCGGTTTTTCTCTCAAAATCGGTTTTGTGTAGCGTTACAGCAGCGTGAAAGCCTCCCGCGCCAAAGCGTGCAAGCCTCACACATATTTTCAGCCTCGCTCCAGACCTTTTGACATGTTACGTAAGACTTGCTGCAGAGATAAAACTCATTAGGTTAAACGCGGCATTTCGAACATTGTCATAGCAACATGGATGAGTGAAAACAAGCCTAAAATTTTGGTTAGTAAGTTGTGTGACCGTTCGTGTGTACTTGTAGACTGCAAAACAGTCTGTATTTTTACAGTCTACAATGTAGTATTACACAGTGTAGATGAACATTGTCATTTGTGAGTTTCTCAATTGTTTACTAACATACTTATGGTCTATTAACTTGCAGCCCTTACTGGACATAGCGATATACGTGCAGAAACTTACTGGAGCAATTGGCATCCAGGTATACTATTAAATTCAATGCAAACTTGCACCTGCACACTGTATGTTGACTCTGTGTTCTTGCTAACCTGTTGCCTAAAGGTTTACCTACGGTCAAGTTGGCAGAAAGTCATCTCGCCTGGAGTTATGTCGCCTGAATTTTTTTTAATTTGGTGACATAACTCAGCATTTCAGATCACTTAAAAAAAACTGCAGTAACAGTAGCGGATCCAGGATTTTTTTTAGGAGGGGGTGCACTCGTCTCTTGCTCTACTTCAACACCAATAAACCACATAGTTTTTTTTTTTGCAGAATACCAGTTGCATTAGAAAACCGCAGGTCATCTCGGGGGGGGGGGGGGGTACGCACCCCCTGCACCCTCCCCCTAGATCCGCCCCTGAGTAACATAACTTTGGGCGAGATTTTGAATTTCGGGCGACTTGACCAGTTAGCTACCCAAAGGTAGAGCTTTTCTGTTCAAAGAAATTGCCATTAAAACATTAATTAGGTGGACTTTTAAAGGGGGTAAACAGTTGTTCTGCTTCATGAATGCGATTTTCGTATGACCTTCCAAAATGGTTTCGGTAAGCGTTCGTTATTTGTTTTGTCAGCCAATGGATGAAAAGATCAAAACATGGACTCTTCGTTTTCCCGCCAAAGAAAACTCTAATATGTAGAAGGCATTGTTCGATTGGCCAATTGTGTTGAAGTATGACGTCAAAGCGAAGTATCGATTGATTTGTAGAAAGTTCTCGGGCATGAAGTTTTTAAAGCCGAGCGTTCGCTTAGCCAACCAAAAGCCCCTCCTTCCTCTCTTTGGGGACCTTTGTGTTCATGCATGCGCAATTTCCCTCCAGGAATGCTAGACTGTGTATTTCATGGCTTTTAAGAAAACTTCACTCACACACGTACCGCTGTCAGTTTTGTTTGGAAGTCTTTTTTTGGCTCAGTATAACCTTTGTATAAAGAGTTGCATCATATGAGGTTGTGATGTTTGTTTTACAGGGTCCTGCTATCATGTTAGGATACTTGGCTGTGTCAGGACTCGTGCTAACAAGGTACAATGCCTCTGTGATATATGAATAGGTTTTAATAACAAGGTGATCAATACAAGTTAATACATCCTTGAAATTCAAGGAAGACATCCTTGAATTTCAGTGTGTGGGAGGTTATTTCAAGCAGTGAAAATGTTGTTTTAAGAATAAATTAATATCCCAGCCAGATCAAGTTGAAGGCAGTATTAAGTCCGCGGAGAAATGCCGTCAGGCGAATCGACTTTGGGGCGAAACGGCCGCCCAAGGAACAAACATTAATTCAGTGATTAATTGGATGGTTTGATTTTTCGGGGCTTCAAGAATAGCGGGGTAAAAGTTACTGAAACTGACCTAGATGGAAAGCGAAATTAGGTCAAGTTAGAGAGAAAACGGTGTTTGAATTACCAGATTGGAATTGGTCTCTAACTGTGTTAGTAAATTTTACATGAAAAACAACTCTTGTTTTTTGCCAGATTGCGGCGGCCTGTTGGCAGAATGACAGCAGAAGAACAGCATCTTGAAGGAGAATTCAGATTTGTGAACTCTCGTCTGATAACTAATAGGTAAAGTAAGCACATTTGATAAATGGAACTTTCTCTTCTGTGGGAGCTAACGACCAAGGCTATACCGTAATTTTTAGGGAGTTATTATAACTCCAAATATGGAGTAAAAAGTTTAAGTACAGGATAACCCATTTTTGGGGGTTATTTTAACTCCTAATTTAACTCCGAATTTGGCGTCATTTTTACTCCTGAAAAAGAGTTCTTTTTACTCCCAGTCTGGAGTTAAAATAACTCCGAAATGGGATTACTTTTACTCCTTACATGGGTTGTTTTTACTCTTTTTGGAGTTAATTTAAGTCTAAAAGTTGAGTAAAAACTTTAGGTACAGGATAACTCCTTTTTTGGGGTTATTTTAACTCCTCAATATCTGGGGTCACTTTTACTCCTGAAAAAGAGTTTTTTAAACTCCTCTTTGGAGTTAAAATAACTCCCCCCAAAATAACTCCACTCTAAGGAGTTAAATTAGCCCCACTAGAGGAGTTATTAAAACTCCTTGAAAATTACTGTGTATGTTCATACTTGCTATACTAGATAGCTGTTGGTGTTGACACTAAAAGCTATACGATATAGATTCGGTATAGTAGGAACACACATCCAATATGTGACTCTCCACTTTTGAGAGCGGCGCGGCGCACCTTCGCTCCGTTACAAAAATCGCGCCGAAATCACCGTTCCTGTCTGTGAACAGTAGCCTTTTCCGTATATGGTTTTCGCGCCGGCGCAAAAGCTACGAGGTATAATAGGGCCATTTATACGAGGAAAAATAAGACGCGTCTTAAATAAGACGCGAACTTTCCGTATAAACGGCACATTTCGTCTAAAATAAGACGCGACTTAGCTAAGACGCGTCTTATTTTAGAACAGCCCTTAACACCTGTTCTTAGATAAGACGTGTCTTAGCTAAGACGAGAAAAACTTCGTATAAATGACCTTCGCGTCTTACATAAGACGCGAACGCATGGTACGCATGCGTTAATTTTTGGCAGCAAAATGTTCGCGCCTTGTTGGTTGCCGTTGCTACGGGCAACATTCACATGAAAACGAGCCAAGAACAGAAATAAGACGCGAACCATTTATACGAGCTGTTCTCGTCTTAGACAAGACATGCTCGTATAAACGGTACAGTTAGCGTCTTATTTTTCCTCGTATAAATGGCCCTATTGTGACTCAAGACGAGCTAATTGAAAATTCAAGTAAAAATTCTTCACCAATTCGAGTCATGGCGTCTGTGTTAATTGTTGTGTATTTTTAAAGAGTTTCTGCCTTATCAGTCTTACGTTTTGGATCTACTATTAGGAAGATCTATCTAGCCTGTGTACAGCCGTTTTCTTCTCAAACGTTTGAGGGAAGGGGCGGTTTTACACAGGCTAGATTTAACAAACTAACAAGTTATCGGCACCTTAGGCTAGTTTATATTTTGTTTTAGTAACTTTTAATGCACTTTCCCCTCTCGAAGACTTTGCCGGAGTTCGTTCATATTTAACAAGTGCTCGTTCTTTTCATTTTAGCGAGGAAATCGCCTTTTATCAAGGAGAGAAAAGAGAAAAGCAGACCATTGATAGCACTTTCCAGAGATTGGTAAGGTTGCGTATTAAAGAGATGTCTAATTGTCCCCCCAGGCGGTACCAACGACCCTGCCTGGCTCGTGCACTAATATTGTTTTTATAACAAAAGTGACAGTGGACTATTGGGCCTGGCTGATTTTTCCATTGTGGTTGACCAAGCAAAGATTTGGTTTGGTAGCACCTTTTGTCGCTTCAAGGAAAAGTGTTTCTAACGCGATTCAGTAACTTGAACTTGTCTGGGAAAGATTTGCGTCCGCCACGTTGTCTCCTCAACAGTGTTTCAAGGTTTAACAAGACCCTAGCAGTCGTTGTTTTGACAAATTAACCTTCTTTACGGTTATTATTATAGAATCGCGTTTTTAATTCTCCCGGCTAATATTTTCTTATCCAGCAACGTTGTACTCAAAATCACATTCAGTCTTATAACTTTTTTATGCTGCTGTTGTTTTAGGTAAACCACCTCAGAAATTTCATTCAATTCAGATCAAGTATGGGAATCATTGACAATGTTATAGCAAAGTGTAAGTAGAACATGGTGATAAAACAACTTCAATGGACGCCAGTGTAGCAAAACAGCAGTTTTGCATGGGGGTTGAAAGGCTTGACTAGCAAAACAGCACTTGTTTGTGCGTTAAAAAATTAGCACTGATAACAGCACTCTTGAAATATTGTCAGTGGCAAAGCTGTACGAAGGTACTGTTTTGCTTATTAAAAGTTTAAACTGAATGCTTACCTTACGAGCAGCTCCAGCCTTACAGAAATGTGTACACTGTGAGCAGAGCTTTCTCTCTTGCACGGCTTTTAGCATTTGCGAAGTCGTTCGCGTAGCTTGTCTGTGGCCTAGTTATTTTGTAAACAAACGGGGCGTAAACAAACCGACTACGCAAATGACAAGCGACACGAGCGACTTCTCAAATCCTACAAGCCATGCGAGAAAGAAACCTCTACTCGGAGGGTGGCAAATGTGTTGCTTTGCCAGTCAATCTTATAAAGTCATGTGCGAAGATCTGGTTTACCAATTAAAGCTTTAATTGCACGTGCAAATGCGTTGATTTGTTAAACATGCTTTTCAGTGCATGTGCAAAGGTGATGTTTTGCTAATTAATGCTTTAAATTTGCACGTGCAAGTGTTTTGTTTTGGTAACAAGACTTTCCGGACTTTCCAAGGCGCGTTAAAGTGTTGCTGGACGTTTTTACGTAGGGCGCAATTTTAATAAGCTAAAAATTATTGATGCAGAAGTAAATGTTTCTTATTATAGCCTCCATTTCACTGTTCGATATTTGATCATTTAAATTTTCAGATGTAGCCACTGTTGTTGGTTTTTCTGTTGTCAGTCGGCCTTTCCTGAGTAAGAAAAGCACAAGACACCTTAACAGTACTCACAGCGAGAGAATGGAGGTCAGTTGAATCCAGGATAATGATTGGTTGTCGGTATTTTCCACGTGTTGTTTTGATTAAGCGATTAGAGTGTTGATTGGGTAATCTCGAGTTTTGCAGCTGGCTTGAAAAAAACAAACAAACAAACAAACAAATATACAAACTGTAAAATACAGGAAAATGAAGTCCAAAACTTCAAGAGAGAGAGAGAGAGAGAGGGACAGGGTGGGTAAAGCGCACCCCCCCCCCCTGAGATGTTGTAAAACGGCCTTCTTCGGGAGAAGGGTGCGGCTACACGTAGGATAGTAAAGAAATAGCCCATCTGCACGAAGACGTCATTTTACAACTACTTCCAGAATCCTTCAGGGATTTGCTATCTTGTGCAAATCTGGGCTTTTGTTATTCAAAACTCACTGGGATTACCAAACTAAAATACTTTAAAATAAGGAAAAGGAAGATGAGTTTGTTAGTAGTAGTAGTATCGTGCGTATGGCCTACTACATTTCAGAAATCCTTACTATGAATGTAGTTCTATGAATGTTGGCTGCACTCTTTTCTTGACGAAGCCTAGATTTAAGTAACAAAAGCTTGTCAATAAAGTTAATGTCTGAGGTTCTTTTGTAGTGAAGTAATATTGTTGTTTCGGTAGGACTACTACAGAAGCGGTAGAATGTTAGTTAAAATGGCAGAAGCTATTGGTCGCCTTGTACTAGCTGGAAGAGAATTGACAAGACTAGCAGGGTAAGGGTCAGAACAACTGAGGAGAGGGTTGGGGAAGGATATTGTTGACTTTTTCTCAGACAACGAAGCTTCAGTTTTTAGGAAAAATATTATCTTCGTTTTTGAAGCTGTTTAGTCATCACCGGAAAGATGCGAGGTCACTTAAATCCAATTTTCTTTGGCAGATGGCGTGACAGCTTTGGTTCCGTTTTTATACTCAACTAAAGCACGCTTTTTCAACCAATCAGAGTGCGCTTTGTATCTAAACCTTATTATATAATTGTTTAAAAATGTATCTTTTGTTAACGCAAGGACCTCTGCTTCGTGTTATGTTACAGCTGGGAGGCTAATTAACCCTACTTTCGTACTAATCTGGGAACAGTTCTTGTGTCATCGTCAGCCTTATAAAACTACTCATTACTGATATCTTCCTAGTGCAGATGATCGTAGCGAGTGTTGCTTTCTTTCTTTAGGTATACGTCTAGAGTGTCTGACCTAATGGGTGTTTTAAAAGACCTGAGTAAAGGCAAATATCAGAGAACAATGGTATCAAGCCAGTCAAAGGGCGAAAATGCAAAGCAAGGTATGGTATCTCAGTAATACGTATCCGTATTTAATGTAACCTTGAGCAATCATGGTGAAGTCGGAACCCACCATGATAAATGTGGGTAACTGAGGTTATGTTTACACCATACCGGGTAGCTTTTGCGCATGCGCTGGCACGAAAACCATACCAGATAGGGCTTCTATTCACTCACAAGAACGGTGATTTTGGCGCCATTTCTGTAACGGAGCAAAGCTGCGCCGCGCCGATCTCTAAAGTGAAGAGTCGCATATCTGTTCGTGTCGGCACGAAAGACCATGCGGTATAGTGGAAAACATAGCCTGAATCTGCTGATATATCTCGCTGTCCTCGTCCTGAGACTCGTAACATTCTTAACAATCCCCCAACATGATCAGAGACCCACCCCAGTCCATCTTTTGTCAGTGAAAAAGTACGGCTCGAAACTCTCCAATCGCGTTTAGAGTCTGCGCAACCAATAGCATTACGGTTTGACTGACAGACAACCAATACCATGCCGACTGAATTGACCAATCAGGTCAATAACCAGAGTTTATCTCTAAGACATAACTCTTTGCTTAAACCTTACAATTTACAAAAAACGTTTACTAATTGTTATTCAATCTATTCATGTAACTTCATTTTTGTTTTAGAAAAAACATCCAAAGAGTATTTGGATGCCAATCAAGGAGAAATTATCGAAACTGACCATTTGATCAGGTGACATTTAATTCTTTATTCTACTCTAACCTTCAGAAACGTTTTGTTGTTTCCAGGAAACAAGACTTCATTTCAAAACGTGTCTCGTGTAAATTAATGGCGTAACAGTTACATCAACAACAGCAGTTTTTTTTCCAGGTCTTGCAATATGGCGTTCTTTGGTTTTGAATATTTCTTGATGAATAGTTCAATTATTATTTTTTTTAAGCAAGCTTTCAGTTTCGGATACACTAACAACCTGTATGCAATAGCTGAAGTTATCAGAAATCGAGACTGTAAGCTATGGAACACTATCACAGATCCTCCTTCCCATCCCCTTTACCAACTATTACCCCCTAAGAAACAGAGATTTTTGCGAAACAGAGGACAGGATTTTATTTTACCTGCTGTTAAAACAGAACGCTTAAGGTGGCTCCCTAGAGTAAATTGGCCGTGCGCAGCCTGAGCACTAGTATGGCGCGAGCTTTAAAATCCGCGCGACGTCCACGCAAAAATTAAAACAAACATGGCCTCTCAGTTTCGAAATATTCCCCCCAAAAAATTTTATTAACTTTCTATTGAAGCTCATTGTGCAAAAAGTTTGATTAGTGTAGGTCAAACATTTATGAGAGGAGACAATGTTACACCGGTTACAAGTCACTATCGATCTCCAAAAGAGTAAATTGTACGTAAAAACAAGCAGAAATTTCTCAAAGACATCAATTCTTTCGCTTCAAAAGTAGACAAACGTTAAATAGACGAAGTAAATGGACAATATTTTTGCACAACGAGAAATAATTTTTACTCATAGACTGACCCTTGACGAAAGCAATAGTTGTCCGTTGAGACCTACGGTCTTGTACATGTAGCTGAGGACATGATGTACGATTTATAGATCGGCGCCATCTCTTACAGCAGACTTTTAAAGAAAAACTTCGCCGTCGAAATTATCCCTAAAGAAGAACAAGGTTGAAAAAGTATCCGGAAGTGGGCGAACATTTGAAGATCTGCAAACAGTGTACAGCAGATTAGGAAATGAAGGGCTTATTGCGATCCTTGCACAACCACCGTCTTCATCGCCGACGATCGCCATCCTCAGTGACCACCACGCTTCGAATTTTAGCTGCAATAGTCAAGTACTTCGAAGAAAACATCCTGTGTTAGGCATAAAATTGAGTCCGCTATCTATCCTTTTTCAACTGGCGAGATATCACCGTAATGATACTAATAAACGGCTTCAAAACAATGGCTTTCGTACTCTTCAAAGAAACCACATGTTTTCAGTAGCTTTGTGCATTATGCGCATGCGGGCGTGATGGCTCGCGCGCGTATTTTGCTCATACGACCCCGAACCACGCGTGTTTTTCGGATTTTTGTGACGTCAAAGTTGTTAATTAACCGTGAATTTCTCGCGTTTCCTTCGGTAAATTTTTTTAAAAATCGCCTCATTTCTTGATAGTTGCAGTACCTTTGTACTGACCTATTTTTGTTAAAATCTGTAAGAGCTAAATTCCTCCATTAAGAAAAATTACAAATTTCAAAATATTGGCAAAACCGTCTTAACGACCCAATGTTTTTTCCACTTTAAAATGTTAAGCAATATCGTTAATATAAAGTGGCAAAGTTTAAAGACATTTCACCGTGGGAAATAAGAAATATTAAGAAAAAATGATCAAAAATGACAAAATTACTGCCTGTTTAAGGATGCAATGTTGCCATGGCAACGGCCTTAATCCAGAAAATGAAACTTGATAAAGGAGCCTTCTTAGATGGGTAACCTTAGCGGTGAATCTCGTGAACAAAATCGCAAGGACAAAGTGACTAGATTTCGTTCTGTAACGTATGCTAGATAGCTAGGGTTATTAGTAAATACTCTAGGGAGCCACCTTAAAGAGATCTTTTATTTATAGGTGTCTTTTTAATTTTATTTAATTGTACTTGATCTTAAATAGATTGCATTGTCATGTATGTAAAGCCACACGTATGTTGTGATTACCCAACTATGAATGAAGACTCTTATTATTATTATTATTATTATTATTATTATTATTATTATTATTATTATTATTATTATTGAAAAAGATAATTGTGCATTTAGTGATGATCCTTTTTATTTGTTACCAGGTTCGAAAATGTGCCATTGGTAACCCCAAATGGAGACGTTCTGATATACGATCTTTCATTTGAGGTAAAGATACTTTTGTCTGCTTTCTTTTCATTCCCTCTTATATATCGCCTGTCATTTCAATAGACATGTTTTATTTTTTTTCAGGTTCGCTCTGGAATCAATGTGTTAGTTTGTGGGCCAAACGGATGTGGCAAAAGTTCATTGTTTAGAATCTTAGGAGAGGTGAGAACCTGATTACGTCGCTCAATAATAGGGGAAGACGTAAGTGATAATAACCTTTATTTTAAGAGAGTGACACCAATTACTATGAAGCATTCTCCCTAGTGGTCCTCTATAAACAAAATTGATAATAATAAATTACAACAATCAGTAGTAGTAGGGTAGTTCTGGGTTTTTTCCGAGCCGCCATTTGGAACGATAGAGGGCCTGGAGACGAGATTGGCAAACACTCTGCGATGGTCAATCCAGTCTTTTTTTTGCGTTAATATCTCTAAACCGTCAAGTTCAAACATGAAATCGTCATCTTGGATATTTTGGTGGAGAAGTCTTTGGAGAAAACAGCTTGCTTGAATCACTCACACCACCTCTCGCATCACACTTCACACCAACCCACACCCCAACACCACCCTA
Organism: Porites rus; assembly: GCA_964035705.1. Taxonomy (NCBI): domain Eukaryota; kingdom Metazoa; phylum Cnidaria; class Anthozoa; order Scleractinia; family Poritidae; genus Porites; species Porites rus. Next base: position 20,591,106 of record OZ038003.1, on the reverse strand, counting down.
CTCCCCTCACCCGTTCGAGCGTTGTTCGGCTAACTGGAAAAAAGTTTTTGCATTTACTCGAGAACAAAGCACCAAGGACGACGCAATCTCGTTGCTTGTTTTGTGGCTTTTACTGATGAGGCAAATGTCAAAATTACTTAATTTGAACAATAATTTATGTCCTTTTAGTTGTGGCCTCTCTTTGGAGGTAAACTCGTCAAACCACACAGGAGCAAGCTTTTCTACGTTCCACAGGTAAGATGGGTCGAGTTTAAATAATATCCTTCCTTCTTTCCTTGTCTCGTTTGCAAACCGTAAAAGAACTGAATGTATGCAGTCTTCAGTATTCTAAGGATTTCTTCTTGGAGTTTGTTGTATTAGAGCGAAATTCGTACCATGCTCCAGGGCCGGGTTGTTCAAAGCTGGGTTAAGATAATCCACCAGGGTTACATAACATACATGTTTATTCAAACTCATATATAACTACATAAATTTGAAAGGGAGAGTCTAGAGGTTAACCCTATGAATAAAACTCTCCTAAAAACAACAAACAAAACAATAAAAATTACAACTTTAAAAAGGATTTGAGTTTACATTTAAAAAGTCCAAGGGTACCGGCTTCAACAACATTACCAGGTAAATTGTTCCAATAACTAATTACATTGTTAAAAAAAGAATATTTAAAACAGTTGATTCTAGATAATTTACAATAAAGCTTATACGAGTGATTTGCCCTAGTGGATTTGGTTACGAGTGATTTGCCCTAGTGGTTAGGGCGAAATTAGAGTTCAGATATGAAAGCTTAATAAGTAATTTCAGTTTAATTGTTTTTGTCAACGAGTTGATGATTGGATGCTCTTAAAAATAACAGAGAAAATTATACGAGAAAATGCTTTTGAACAATAGAAAAAGAAACCCGGGTTAAATGTAACCCTTAGTTAAGCGCTAATCGGCCTTCGGACAACTGGGCCCTGGAGAAAAGAAACTCATTAACTTAACTTGCTTTTGTATTTTCTTCATGGCTAACCAACAAGTTTTTGAATTTGTTTCTTCAGCGTCCTTACATGACACTGGGAACTTTGAGGGACCAAGTTATTTATCCTGACACCAAAGAAGATTTACACAGGAAAGGGCTCACTGATCAGGATCTTGAAGAGTACCTCAACCAGGCGAGTAAATCTCAAGGGTTCGTACCGTAATATCTGACCTTCAGATCATCCTCTGAGGAACAAATACCGTAAAATTCCGAATATAAGCCCCTCCATGTACAAGCCCCTCCAAATATAAGCCCCCCAAACCGGTAACGCAAAAAACCTTCCGTTAAATAGCCCCTCCAAATATAAGTCCCCCGGGGGCTTGTACTTGGAAAGTTGCCCCCAAATACAAACTAAAACAAAGCAAAAACGGTAAAATTCCCTTCAACTATAAGGCTAGCCCAATCGAGTTTGAAACGCAAATTTCCCTCCGCAGATAAGCCCCTCCGAATATAAGCCCCTCCAAAAATAAGCCCCTCAAAAAGGGCCTTTAAAAAATATAAGCCCCGGGGCTTATTTTTGAAATTTTACGGTAACTGAGTATTGCAGGGTCTTATGGTTCCTATATGGTCTCAGCTTTAGCTAGCCGACATATTTTCGTTGAAAGCATTTTCGTTCTCCTAAGCTCACTCCAAAGATATTTCGGGTTCTGTCGTTGACAAATTCTTGATAATTTTATATGTGCTTAATGTATTTACTTTTTGTATGTCAGGTTCATCTTGGTAATATTCTCGAGCGTGAAGGAAGCTGGGACACAATTCAGGTGTGATGATTTTAGTTTTCTGGTGTTCGTGTTTTGACATTTATTCTTCTTCCTGAGCTTTGTGCAAAAACTTCACTTGGAGCTTTGTGCCTTTATTGGTTGCTACTGCTCTAACTGCTTCTCCTATTGGACGTCGCATCTTTGACCGCACAGCGGAAACTATCTCTATCAAGTGCCAATCTTCACAATATTCATTCCATCGTGATCTAATTTCATCATTCTCCATAAGGATAGCCGTATCTTTAATAACTCTCATTTGCAGTTGAAACTTCTCTATCATGGAATTTATCTCGTTGAACATTTCTTATGAGTTATTGCATGGTGCGACTCTATCTTCGGACATTTTGCTTTGAGTTCTTCTTGTTACTCTTTGTTATCAGGACACCCATTGATATCAGCCCTGCTGAAGGGGCAAATACTGTATAAATATAGGTAAATAAGTAATTTGTTATTTATCGAGTGTTTTTATCTGCTTTAGGACTGGATGGACGTTCTCAGCGGAGGAGAAAAACAAAGAATGGCTGTAAGTAGCACATCGCTTTTCAACAGTCTATCTGTTTTGTTTTGGCCGGTTTTCCCCTCTTCCGAAGCCGCCATTTTTCGTGTTAACTTCTTTGTACTTTATTGTGTCAGCATGAGGTAAACCCTCATTTTCAAATTCGGGGGACTCAAAGAGGAAGACGTCAAACTGTAACGAAGTTGTTGTTGATGTCGTTGTGTCTTTTTCGTGTATGTACAATAGATGGCTCGACTTTTTTACCACAAGCCACAGTTTGCCATTCTTGATGAATGCACAAGTGCTGTTAGTGTGGATGTTGAAGGCTTTATGTATACTCGGTGTAGGGAGGTAGGTGTGCATGTTGTTCTTTTGTGTTGCTTTTGTTCTGACCACAATCGTAAATAGATGAAGGGTTTAGTTTCAACTAATAGAATAGAATAGAAACTTTATTTAACAAAGAATTCAAACAGTTGAGCACTGATTTACATTGAAGCCGTGTAAATTAAAAACTTTAATATGCTAAAATAATATTCATACAGTATATAAAATAAATTACAATGTCTAAAACTAATTACACTTCTAAAATATAAGTTACATGTCATGTAATCTAATTAGGAAATGATTTGCTCCAATAATTCTTCACAAAATTATTAATACGATGATAGCTTTTGATTGAAATGTCGAGAAACAGTTTGGCAGCTGAATAAGAAAATGATCTCAAACCAGAAAGAGATGAAATTTCTTGGCGTATGAATGTCGTTGGGTCTTCGAGTATTAGGGTTATTAACTGGGGCAGAAATGCTTCCTGTAATTATTTCTGGTATCTATGCTGGGTGGGACGCGCGCGCCAGTCAGCCATTAGCCAACATTTTTCCCTGTCTCAACCTCGTCTCCAGGGCTTTTCCCTTAAAAAAATGGGTAGGGAAAAGCCCTGGGAACGAGGTTGCCCTGTTCTTGTAACAGTCCCAGAAGTCTTTGCGAACGTTCACTCGTTCCAGTTTCCTTTTTCCTGAGTGGCGAATGTTTCCTGATTCAGTTGATGTATAAAAACAATTTTTTGTTTATTTCTACAATCTAAGGTTGGTATCACTCTGTTCACTGTATCTCACCGCAAGTCGCTGTGGAAGTATCACGAGGTTTGTGAATCGTTTCTTTTTTGCTTTGCAGTAGTTATTTCAGTTCAGTCGCTTTGAATGGTCACATTTAAGTTAAGACATGTCTGCAATGATCTCTAATGGCGCTGGGAAGGAAGGTTTTAACAAAAGATACATCGTGTAACGTAACAGTAGAAACTTGTTCTGGAACTGTTTTAGTCTAACTGGTGAAGGTAAAAGTTGTAATTTTATCATCACAGGAAGTGTGGCAGTGTTGCAAAAGTAGAGGTCTACCTTTCGTGAAACTATTTCACACTGCAAGTTCGAAAGTTCCGCCTGAACTAACCATATTACGACCTGCAACGCTTGAAACTTGTTTATCAAAAGCTTTTACTTTTTTCTCGTAGTATGTGCTGTACATGGACGGGAGAGGTTCTTATGAGTACAAACCAATTGATTCTGCCACCACAGAATTTGGCTCTTAACTGCTCACGCACCATCATCCTGGACACGACTGCAAAAAGGGGACGCACCCCCGTGATGTGGTCCACCTTTCAGGGGTTGTGTGAGGAAAGGAATTAACACGGGCCCACAATATTTAACGTATTGTTCCCGCCTAGTGTTGAGGAACTAAATAAAATTCAATTAATGAGCGTTTCCCTATTTCGGCTAGTAAAGCAAGGCCGTTATAATCTAAGGGCCTGTTTACATGGAGGTGTGGGACCCCAGGTAGGTGAGGTAACCCGCTTTAGTGGGATAACCCGCCTGTCCACATAATCTCTCATTTTAATTTGATCACGTTTACATGATAGGTGGGGTGACCTGCCGCATGTTACCTCACCTATCTGGGGTCCCCCACCTCCATGTAAACAGGCCCTAAGTCACGAATATATGCATTGGGTATTTTGTTTACTTCTTTGCGTGATCGCTTGCGTCCGTTCAAGTTTGTAAACTCAAGCAGTGCCTTGCCGTGCCTGTTCTTTTGTACACATGTAAACAGTGGAAATCCGACGTTTTTGCCAACAGTGTTCACAGTAAGTAGGTTTGTAACAGGATCGGAACGGTAGTGGAAAGCGGTAAACACATTTGATTGTATGCGTTTACAACCTTACACAGACTTGTGTCAGTTAGTCAAAAGTGTACTGGTTTGTGCACCGACAATTTTGAAATTAATTTCATTGGCCAACTTCCGGTTGCGCTTGAGGCTGGATCGGTGTTGTCTCGAGTTGCATTGTGGGGCTGCTTTGAGGAACACATTTTGACCCAGTATCTTCTCCTATGCAACCGCAATGCAATTCGAAACAAAACCGACTCAGTCTTCGTGCAGCCCGAAAATGGCTAGTGGTGTACGCTGGTCCATACGATAAAACTGCCCCGTTGGCGGTCAGTATACTTTTTAACGAGAATGCCTTAATTTTATACAATTATATTATTTGCATCTATATCAATATATGAATGCAATTTTAATTGATTCGTGGTTAGTGGTTATCCCGTTGTCTGTTATAACAACGTTTATTTTTTACTCTCAGTATACAAACGACGTTGGAAAAGCACTGCAAAGGTAAAACGCGAGAAAAAAATTCCTTGTAGAAAATAATACATCTAAAAAAATCGTGATATAAATACAAAGTGATTGTTTTTAGTCTGATAAAACACTTCTGATTTGTTAGGACTAATGTTCTCGTAAAACGTAATCTAGAATAAGGGGATTATTGAAAGAATAGACAGATTTTGGGGAAAGATTTTTAAACCGTCTCAATAATAAATTCATAGTTCGTGTTTCATCTAGTCTAAAACATTGTTTTACAGTATTAATGTAACATAACAGCTTTAATCGGTTACTCCACGTGGGACAAAACAATTAATCCCTGTTCTTAAAGATGATTCTACTGGATTTTTAGGGGCAATACCTTTCACGTTTGTGTTTACGTAGCGATTAACAAGATACAGGGAAAAATCAGCACATCTGCATTAGATAAAGATAAAAATTTGTCAAGATCGATTAAAGTTGGCAAAGTATCCTAATGATATCAACATATTTTACTTTTAGTCATATATTTTGCTGGGCAGTGGTTGGTTTCCTTTCAAATCGTCCATGAAATCTTTTAAGAACGACCTTGGGTACGCGGTGTATGGGTGGGTTATTAGGGGACTTTTATTTATCACAGATTGGCAGAAGCATGATTTATTACGTTTTATTATATAAGTTCAGATATAACCCGCTCTCCGATTGGATGAAAAAGCGTGATTATGAGAGTATAAAACATGCTGAAGACATTCAATCGCTTTGAAAATAAAGTTTGTTTTGAAAATTAGAACCTCATGCGTAGACTTCTTGATCTTTGTCTTGTGTCGAATTTAGTTATCGGGAGTCGACTTTATGTGCCAATTTAACATACCCATCACCGCGACTAGAATGAGTTGCATTTTTACACCCTTTCGCGATAGGATATGGACTCAGTTTGACCCCAATTCTTGTTAGGCCCGGGCTTAAAAACTGGTTTTCAATAGCGACGGAGTCGGAGTCGTAAGCGGATTCGGAGTCGAAGTCGGAGTCGTAGTCGTAAGCGGAGTCGTAAGGGCTGGTTTTCACTAGCGACGGAGTCGGAGTTGTAAGAACGCTTATGACCTAGTGAAAATCAAAAATCGGAGTCTTGAGCGGAGTCATAAGCGCGACGGAATCGGAGTCAGAAGAATCAGAACGTTTCCATTTCTTCCGACTCCGCCGCTTACGTTCCCCTTATGATCTAGTGAAAACCAGATTGTCGGAGTCGGAAGCAGAAGTGGAAGGATAAACTAATCACAATGCACGTTCCCACGCTTTGTGATTGGTTTATTTCTTCCGCTTCTGCTTGCGACTCCGACGACCCAGTTTTCACTTGATCGTAAACGACCGAGTCGTGAGCGGAATCAGAACGCTGTTTACACTACATCGTAAAGTTCTACGCTTCTGATTACGACTTCGACTCCGTCGCAAGTGAAAACCAGCCTTTAAAGGCAGCTACGCCGCTGGTTGTTTTATGAAGACCTTACAACTAAGAAAGCCACCACGGCGCCCATTTTTCTCCTCGCAAAGGTCAGTGTCCACTGCGACTCTAAATATACACGATTTTGCACTATGATAAGGCAGAAAAACATGACATCTACAATCTTTGATACTGACAGAACGTCTGATCCCTTGCCCTAGTGCACACAAGGCAGACACACAGAAGTACTCACATCTTTACTGACCTTGAGGGTTATACATGTGTGTAGTAGAGATCTTTATGAATAAGTCAAAAAGGTTATTATCATTGATACTGACTATGACCGTATTTTCTTTATCTGAAAGAGCCCTTCCCCCTACGATTTTTTCAGCTCGGGCTTAAAAGGTCATGAAAGATGTTACGTCCCTGATCATGAGTTACTGATTTTACATCATTAAATGCGGGTTGAGATATTAATCCGTATTCCATTCTTGGAGCGTAATATGAGTTCAGGAATCAGATCATCCACTGGGACGACGTTTGCAGAATCAAGAGATAACTTGAACCTGCGTTTAAAGAGAAAAGTAAAGCAATCAATTATTTTTATTAATGACACCTTCGACTCAACAAGGAGAGAGATTGAAGCCTGCTTAAGGCCTCCATGCCAACAACGCTTTCAGTTAGTACTGAGCCACAGAAATTTCGTCCTTCCTGGCAATAAACGTTTTTATCAAAGCGTTTGAAGCTGATTTGAGGTACCTGATGCGTAACTTCATTCACATTTAAGTAAGGATTCATAAACCAGTAATGGGAACAGAAAGGCCTTGGGCAGCCAATGGCTCCCTCAATAGTACCTGCGAGATTAGACTTGCATGCCAAAGTCGACCTGTAATAAATTCTTAAAAGCGAGCAAAACGAGCTTCATTGAGGAAACGTGAACGAAGCGGGCATAAATGAGGTCGCGCAGCAACCGAGCAAACGACGAAGTCGCGAGTCCACTTGTTTAGCCTGAATGGATTTGAATTGTATTATAAATACACGAGGGAAAAATGACTGATATATGTTGTGTCTGGAGTGGCGTCAAATATCAGCAGGTTACGTCAGGCTAAAACCATCACTCTCCTACTGGTCAATTGTCATGACGTCACTGATGGAATTTTTGACCTGTGAATTTCGCGCCAAACAATTAGTATGAAAAGTCCTTTAAAATGGCATAATCAACCATGAAAAAAGGAGGACTTTTAAAAAGTCTACTACGAGGTTTTTGACTCGACCAGTTTGAGGTGTCAGGTGACACTGGTTCGGAATTGGGTAGAACAAACTCCAGCATCGGCCTGATTTGCGAACTCATTTTATCTCCATGCGTAAAAGCTGTTCTAAGTTAAACTCACTTGCGAAGTATCATGGCTACTGAAATCTTAACCTCTGTCAGTGCAAAGTTTTGTCCAATACAGTTCCTATTTCAGACAGATACAGATTGAAATAGATTAGGCACGAAAGAGGGAAAATATCACTGTTTAAACATTTATCGGGTGTCATTAAAAAGCTGCCGCGGGGTCAGGTTCGGGGTCTATTATCCTTCTGTTTCAATTTCTCTTGTTTCCCCCTAGCAAACATAGAAACGGAAAACGAACTGAAAAAACCACAACAAACAACAATGGACCCTGACTCTCGTTGGCGTATTACTTACACCCCAATCTATCGTATCGTGGCTGTAGTAGTATGGAGCGCAATGAATTATCCTTTTACCACTTATGATTTTATCTTGATTAGTTTACTTAAAACTAATTCCCACACTTCAGAAACTATAAGAAGAGTGATTAAAAGTTGTAAGCCTAGTGATTTCTTGGATCTTTCTGGCCGCGGTTGGTGCATAGCGCTATCCACTGGATAAATTACTATCCTAAGGATAACGCTATTGGTTTTCGTAATACTTATCCTCTGTATAGCGATTTGTCCAGTGGATAGCGCTATCCAACTTTTGAACAACCGGGACCAGGTGGACACACGTAATTTATGACTGGTTAATGGTTGTCCCAATACAAGTGACTAATCATTTACCAACGCTTTTTCACCCAAATGATCCCAGAGATCGTTGCGCAAAAACTTGTAGACATTCTCCTTATAGTTCCTGAATTTGGGAATAGTGTTAGTTCTTGTCCTTTGCAAACACCACAGAACGTCACGAAGCTTTCAGAAGGAGTTGTCTAATTAGCTCACGAAACAACTTTTAAGTCATGATGGACTAGGGACACGTATCGGCTGCCAGACACCTGAGAGCAGATCCAGACATTGAGTGGAAAGAGAGGGACATTCATCCAGTTCTTCAGATTAAGGAAAGGGGAGAGTTGTTCTCGGCTATTTAAGTCTCGTTCTTGTCTAAAAGTAAGGGCCTCCCTCAAGGCCTCTCCCTCAGGGCCTATTCACCAGGAACCCGACTGAGATCAGAGAAAACATAGTTACGGAGCTCAACAATAAACCTTATCAAACAAGTGGTAACAAACGACCGTGATAACGCTTACCTTGGGCCTGCTGAGAAAGGAATGAAAGCATATGGCGACATGTCCTTTGCGTTCTCATTTGTAAACCGCAATGGATCAAAGATCTACATCATAATATAAAATGGAAAAACGCAGTGAATGACTTTTTATATAGGCGATGTTGATTTTGATCTGTTCTGGAAAGTTATCAGAGTTATAGCCTCTTTTTGCAAAAGTAGCAGTACTTGAAAAGTAATAAAACTTGTCCTCTCCGCAAAAGTGGACAAAAACTTGAAAACGTGACTCAAAGCGAGACTGTAGATCCATCAGCGCAGTGTGGTTGCTAGATTACACGACATTTGACGGCTCTAAACCTAAAAGACTCCTTCTGGTTTTTATTTGATCAAGATACATCGACCAACCTCTGGGTCCTTCCAAACGTGCGGGTTGTGATGGAGGGCGTATATATTTGTCATCACCCAGGAACCTGAAATGGAGCAATATTTTCCTTTTTAAGGCGTTTGACAAAAGACTAAGATTTAAATCAGAAGTGGAAACTACGAAAGGCAGACGAGTGTAGTCAAAGCGAACAAATTAAGTTATCTAGCAAAAAATTGTAAGAAAAGCGTATGAGAGTTTTCTTCATAAATTTACATCTCACACTCGAAACATGTAGAAGTTTATGATATTTACAACCCCTGTATAGCAGGGCTTAAAATTGTCAAGACCTGTTGCAACTGAGTCTATGTACCTTCAGGAACATACCTTCAGGAACAAGATGACCGTCTATTTCATAAGTCTTGTCCAAAGATCGACTTATCATGGGGACTGGGGCAAATACCCTGCATGACTCCTTAATGCACATGAGCATGTACTTCAGTTTGCTCAGATGTTTCCTGTTAAAACAATCAGAGCATGCGCAATTGAAAGTAGCTAGAGTAACATTCACATTGCAAGAGCCAGTCGTGAACTCGTTTGTCGCAAATTAAGGGAGTGGTTATAGGAACAAAAATGCCTAATTAGAGGGTCCCAAACAGGTTCTTTGGGACACGGGATTTGCCTTGTTTGAATGTCTGAGCCAAGGATTTTAAAGCAAAATGGGGCCGAGATTCGGGATTGAAATTATGCACTGGATACGAAATGGCGAAAATAACCGTTGGGAGTAAGGGATGGAAGAACCCTATTGATGGCATTGGCGACACTCTGAGTAGCAGTATAAGAAAGATGGTAAGCACGCTCGAGAAAAACGCCAATTACACCCAGGCAACATGGAAGTCACTTGGCTATCCCTGGCAGAAAAGTCAGCCAAATGAGTTTAGGGAGGTGTAGCTGAGGGTTTGTGAGAATCCTGGAATAAGCTCTAGAAGAACAGGCGCTAGGCTCGTAAGACGTGAAAATAAGAAAGTTGTGAGCAAAATTTTCAGCACAGAAGGTTAGGTCACCTTTTTTAATGACTATTACTAGCTACGTTCTTACCAGTCTAATTCTTGATTGAACCCAACCACTTCATCGACTTCCTGTCGGCATTTCTCTTGATGTTCGGGATACTTTGCTAAGTTGTATAAAGTCCATGCAATAACTAAGGAAAAGTTTAAGGTAAATAGTGATCAATGGGTCCTTTTCGAGGTTTTGATGGGCGTGAAGTGGTTCGCCGTTGGGGAAAATGCTAAAAATGTAATCCTGAACATGATTACTATGGTAATAATAATGATGATGATAATGGCGACGACGACGACGACGACGACGACTATGATGATGATGATGATGATGGTAATGATGATGATGATGATGGTAATGATGATGATGATGATGTCGATAATTATGACTTTGATGAGGTGAAGGAGGAGGAGAAAAATGGTAGTGATGATACTGATGATGATTACGATAACACTAATGAACAGTAAGATGCAAACATTACATGAATCACTAAGACCAAAATATGAACGACATCAAAGCAAAACGACAAATAAAACTATCTCTGTGGTATACATACCACTAGCAGTTGTGTCGTGACCAGCAAACATGAACGTCATAACTTCACCAACAATTTCTTCATCGCTCAACTCTTTTCCGTTCTCATCCTGAGACAAAGAGAACAAAATAGCTAATATTCCTTTTATTGTCACTGCCAAACAAGTCACTGCAATTAAGTATTGACCTTCACAAGTGTGAAAAATAGAACTGGCTCAGAAAAAAGCATGATTAAAGAGTTTTCGCGATGCATAGCGTAAAACTCATTAAGAAATCTTACATCAGATGCACCGTATCCGGGCTAAATTGAAAAGAGGCAAAAATTAATGTGCAAGCGCCAAGAAAGCGAGCTTTTTAATTATGGGAATTTGGAGGTATCCCTTTTCGAAAATTTTGGAATTACAAACTCTGAAACGGTAGTTTCAACATTTTCCATCAATTAATTCTTTTGTAAGAGCAATCTCGGTAAATTCTAGACGAAGCTAGCACCTTGTCTTGTGTCGTCGGGGTCAGTGCTCAACAAAGTGAGAGTTGCCTACTGAAAGGGCTGTATTCATATGCCTTCCCCTAAGTCTTATGACTTTTTGGGGAAAAAAGAATGACCTATGAATGTCTAAAGTTAGATAGTAAAATTTTCATTGAACAAGATCCCTCTTACCTTAGCCTTCAAAAGAATGTCGAGAAAGTCCAAATGTTTCTTTTCCCTCAGTTTTTTATCTTCCTGCTGAGGAAAGAGAAACTCTTATATATAAGGGAACCGTTTCACAAAGAAACGTTTTCGACAGGTTTTATTCTGAAATGACACAAATGATTGAATTTGTGCTCACATTGTCTTGATGAAGAGCTTTCCTCCTAGCTTTGACTATTTGGTGTGCTTTGGTATTCGCAAAATCACAATTCTTGAAGAACTTTCTTCCTTCTGGGGTTAGCTTATAGACTTCGTCCGCATGATGAAGAGGATTCCTGTTATGTTAGAAAATCATTCGTGTTAAACCACCATGGATGAGTAAAAAATCAAAGAATCTCCCTATGTAAGGTAATCAGGATTTCGGAATGGGAGAATTTTTTTTACTTTTAGAATCCAGATATTGGGCTCAGGAAATCTGGAATCCTGCTATTGGAATCTGGAAACCCGGATCTACGTTCCACTGCCAAGGAATCCGAAATCCAGTACCTGGATTCCAGAGTCCCCAGAGTGGAATCCAGGATCCAAGACTTACATGGGACGAAAAGAAGAAATCAGTATCATGGATGTTCAATATCAAATACATAGTCTGACATGACGTTTGCTAGTTAAAGCGATTTTTCGTCAAGACAGTATCAAACTTCCTGCCTGGCACTCCCCTCCCTTCCCTTTGATATTCCCATCTTCAACCCCCCGCCCCCACCCACATAGTCTAGGAAGGTTGGTCAATTAAGGTGTAGAGTGCGGATCCATACCTTGTGATAAGGGGGGGGGGCGGTCATCTAGACCCTTAGATAAGGGGGCCACGGTCTCTCAAAAATATATTTTTGGCCTTTAGGGCCTCAGTTTGGTCTAAAAATTAAGGGGGGCCCCGGAGCCCGGGAGCTGGATCCGCCGCTGAATTACCTGTTAACCAAGCTAGAAAGTTGGGCCCCACCCCACGCGGGAGAATATCTTATACCAGAAGTGCATAGGTACAAAAAGAATAAAAGCGAACAAAGCGTTAAATGAATGTCTTACATGAGCCTGTTAAGAATCTGATTTGAAGCTTCGTAGACAACAGCGATATATGGGTCTTGGTCCCTAAACAAGAGAAGAAAAAAAGCACAAACAACGTTAGCCCAATTAATTTATTATTAACGTTAAAAATTACACACTCTTAAGGCTCATCACTTACTCTTGTGTTTGGCAGTTGCTTACGTAACTATGAGCGCATTTGAGGATAGAATCCAGCGTCATCAAACTCACGTGATGGAACAACTCCACCTCAGCACTCCCCTGTGAGGACCACTTTTTCTGAAAGAAACAATTAAAAGATGGAGGTTATGCAAGCTACAATTCCCGTGACACTTAACGCATTAATTTGTTGCAACAGTATCTGAACTGAGATCATACCAAGAGAACATCTGTAGAGTCCTGAAAAACCCGAACGTATGGTTTGAGAATTTCGAAGTGAAAAGCTGGAGTAAGAAGCCTTCTCATACGGAACCATCTTTCTCCTTCCGATGTCACAAGACCATCCCCTGGGGGAAAAAAGCCGGTAGGGTATCTGATTAATTAAAAGCCAAGTAGTCTAGAACTCGTAAAGTGTGTCTGACCCAGAATAGCTACTGGGCTGTACATTTTACCCTGTTGTTTTGTACGGGGAGTATAAGGGGTGGGAACCCGGGAGGGATACGGGAGATGGGAGAGGAAAGGGCGGGGATGGGAGTTTTAATAGGTTGGGGAGCCGGAGAGATAGAGGGGAATTACGGAACAGTGCTTAAATGACGAGTGGAAGAAGGTTTGGACCCCCTTTCCCCCTCCCAATATTTACCGTTACGTACATGGTGGATGTTTGAACTTTTGAATCTGAATGAAATCCTGAACTGTGACTATTCAAATGAAAGCTTTGCAGTACTTACTACTTTTTAAGGGGCTTTAGGAAGGATTATGGAAGGGGAGCTTATATACGGGGGGATTATAACCGGAGTAGCGTTTCAAAGTGCTACATAGCGGTGCTGATTCAAATACTTTTTGAATTTACTCGCTTCTCTAAGCTTCAAAACGTCGTAAAAATCGAATGTCAATACATGCCAGCGGGGGGCTTCTATCCCTGGGGGCTTTTAACCGGATACATATTTTTTGTTGTTTACAGGTAAATGGGCCTATAGCTGGCGGGGGGGGGGGGGGGGTCGGCTAATAAGTGGGAAGGGCTTCTATCCCTGGGGGCTTTTAACCGGATGTATATTTTTTGTTGTTTACAGGTAGATTAACTGGCGGAGAGGAAGAGGGGGAGGGGTGCTTATAAGGGAAGTTAACAGTGTTTTGCAGTAGGTAAAGATGCACATAATTTTTTGGGTTCTGTGTTGTTGAGATAGTGTAGGGAAACAGAATTATAGAAAACTTGTAGCCCTACCAATCAAAACTGTTTAGGCTAACCCTTACCAAGGAATGGTCTGACAAAATCATACACAAATCTTTCTTTGGGCGCATTGCTTGACTGAATCACTTTGATGGTGTCCGGGTGACAAATGATCACCGCTGACCTGAGAGGCCCAAACCAGAGCCTGTAACACGTCTTAAACTCAGCTGCACACTTAACGTGGAATTTAAGTCCGGCTCCATCGAACCGCGCCTGTCGACAGAATAGTCCATAGAAATTAGTAATATGACTATATCGCCACACGTGAGGGAATCTTGGATCTTGGATTCTGGATTCCAGGTACTTGAGTTCGGACTCCTTGTCGGTGGAACTTGGACTAAGGATCCCAATCGTTAGCGGGATTCCGGATTCCAATCATTAGTGGGATTCCTGACCCGATTTAAGACCAAAAAATATAATTTTCCACACCTGTTTTCAGACCAGACCTCTAAAATCCATACCTGTTGCCAGAAATTATGTTATCATTACTTAGATTACAGCACGAACAAAAAAATTCTTCAAATCCATTTCGAATTCCCGTGTTTCTCTTTCTTTCTTACTCATTTGAAACGATAAATGCGTTAATACACTCCCGTAGTTCCCTCGAAAACCACACCAGTTTTCAGACCAAAACGGCGCAAAAACCCTACCTGATGGGGCCGCACATACCTATATAGCTTATCTAAGGGAGTACTCCCCCCCCGGAGTCATTACCCAAAGTGATAATATTACCCGTTTTGGGTGATGGAAGTGAAGTTTCTCCAATTCATAAGAGACGCTCCCAAAAAACCTTTAAAAACTGTAAAAATGATTTATGACGAGCGTTTCATAGATTACTTATCAACAACAATGCTAGTACATTTCATGACTCGTGAGGACCGTTTAAAGGTGTTCCATGACTTTTTAGAATGGCAATACTTTTGTGAGATCGGCGCTTTATCTACTCTACTCTGTGATAGGTCTTTAAAAGCAGTGAATTTGAAGTTAGGATTATTAACTGATCATACTTTGGAAGTTCTACGTCCTGCATACGCCATTTTCATTACAAAAGCGTACTTGTTTTAGGCTTAAAAGGACTAAAAAACAATACCCTTCGGGCAGTTACATTGGGGAGTTACACCCAAGACATCTATAATTCTACCTCGGGTGCAGTGTTCACCGGCCACTTAATGGTACACCCCCTACCCCTCCTTCCCCCACCCCCTCCCTTGCGACGCCTCTTTTCTTAAATCCAAGTGCAAGTGGAATTTTTTATTTAAGGGACTCGAATCTTCTTTAATCTCTCTTTGCTACGAAATCCCCGGGCTCATTTCTGCTTATCTGATCCTTTGCGAAGATCAGTTCTGATCTTAATTCATCGGTAAGTTCTGATCCTGATTCGAGTCTTAACGAGTCTGCCCCCAAACAACCTTAAAGGATATGATATCAGTGTGATATCAAGTGAGGGCGCACTTAATTATCGATGATTAAAGAGTATTGAAACTTACGTAGTCAAGGTGTCCTTTTAGCCAGTGCCCGGGAGGGCCAGGAATACCAGCAACCGATTTTGCAGCACGTCTCCGTTGTCGAAAACATCCAATCCCAAAATTGGCGAGGAAGTAGACTCCCACGGATAAAATCAATGCAATCCACAGTGAATATGACGCAGGTAAAATTCTCAAAACATCATCCGTTACCTCGACCATTTTGGAATTTAAGTGAACGCAAATCTTGGACTTCTTCTTAATTGCTCGGTATAATCTTTAAGTCCAGCGTTATTCTTCTTTCCAAAATCGACGCAGTTTATGGTAAAATTTTGGTGTTTCAATCGAGATCTTGTTTTGAATTTACAAAGTATACTGCACACAATTTCCCTTGATTTGACCCCCAAAGTAAAGTTACATTAAATGATTGACAAATTAGGTCAGCGCTTTGTTTTAAGCAGGGCAAGTCTTTTGTTCGTCATACAAAAGGCATTGAAAGAACAACGAAAATAATAAACAGTTTATTGTAATAAACTATCTTATTTGTTCTGCCCGCTTAAATTAGCCCTGCTATTTGCGAGTAGAGATGTCTTCACATTTTCCTTTAAAATACTAAAATAAGCTTGAACTTATAGATGTAGAGGAAAATATGTGGGCGCATGCGGGGGTCATAGAGATTTCCAATCGATTTGAAGACCAGTCTAAAGGATAAATTTCGTATCTACAAGCGTTCTTTTACCATACTGTTTATTATGAAAAATATTATGTAGTTACATAAGACAGTATTGTTGCAAGGTAAAAAAAGGAAACCCATAGCAGCTATTTTTGAAGTACGGAATTATCAGGTTGCGTCATACGGCAACTTTCACCAACAAGCTTCGTTTGTAAGCAACATTCTTCGAATTGGCACTTTTTGTCCGTGCGTATTCTTTCAACTCTACTGCCTTGGGAATTCATTTATGCAAAAATGAGGCTTGGTGATGAAATTTGCTCGTTTTACGTAAACATGCATAAGGGCTCATACGGATCCTGGTATTCATTTTCTTTGCTTGTATCCTCCACTGGGCTGGTTCCATGATTCTGACTTTTAAAGTATCGAAATTGCACTACTGTTCAGCCCTCTGTGAAATGCTATTATTATACGAGAGATAAGCACCAAGACTAATTACTATTTTCAGTTATTTCGCTGACGTCGGAAAAGACAGCTGTCATAGATGTCCGTAAGGATGTCCACTACCAAGTTAAACGCAGATTGTATATGCCTTGGACACATAGCAAGTAATACTAGGTCATTACAAGAAAACAGCCAATCAGAGCGCGCGTACTATTGTAGCCATACAATAAAGCACAAACGCTGTTTTTGTACAAAAGATTTCATTAACTGGAACTACAGTATATAGAATAACAAATGAATTCAGAGTTATTCGTTACTCTATGAAGGACAGAGCGATAAACTAAAACAAACTAGTGGAGAAAACTTTCTCTAAGGAAATATTTAACAATTATTCCTCGAGCCCGAATGGGCTCCGATTCAATAGCCCACGAGGCCGAAGGCCGAATGGGCTATTGACTCAGAGGCCATGAGGGCGAGAGGAATAATTGTTTTAGTAAAATCCAACTAGTTAGTCAAAAATATCAAGACAAAACAGCTTTAGCTAGCGAAACGCGATTCAGCCGCCATTGTTTTGGTTTTCAAAGCTGGCGCTTTTCGCTACTAGTGGGCTATAACATATAGCCTAGTAGTAGCTCAACCAAACAGAACGCAGCATTAATAATAGACCACTAGTTGGATTTTACTAAAATATCATATTTACAAGATGTTATGACCCTGAAGATTGGTTTTACATCATTAAATCCGAGGTGAAATATTAATCCGTATTCCATTCTTGGACCGTAAAATAAGTTCAGGAATCAGATCATCCACTGGGACGACGTTTGCGGGATCAAGGGATAACGTGAACCTGTGTTAAGAAAAGTAAAATAATCAATTTAAGAACAATATGGGTAGTTTCCCACCCATTTACAAACATTCCCTCCGCTGAAAAATCAGTGATGCTTATTTTTAGACCAGGGCCCGGTTGCATAAAACGTCCGTAACAACTACGGGTACACGTACGTGCACTCGTAACTTAAGTCAGATGCATGAAATCACTTAAGTGGTCCACTTAGGGAATTCACTTAAGCGGCTGCACTTACAATTTTCGCAAGTGTTCACTTAGGTGTCGTTTATGCAACAGAAATTGCGGGTGTTGCATAAAACGTTTTTTACGGGAAAAATAGCACGCAAATTTACGGGACCTATGTAGGTCCCGTATCGTTACTGTTTTTACTAAATTTAACGAGATCGTTTACTGAGAAGTGAAAAAAAGTATTTTCTTCACGTAATTCGTTCTAATGCGCTCTGTTAACCTTTGATGTACACTTTTGTGAAAAAAGAAGAACTATCAAATTTCATTTTTTGAGGGGCTTAAAAGTGTTCGAAACGACTTTTAACTTTCTTTACACTCACCGATGGTTAGCTTAAAAAAAAGAGTGAATCATTTATAAAGTACTATATGAAGGTCACGTGTGCCCTTAAGTGAGCCCGTAAGTTACCACGTAAAAGAGGAACTTACGGGAGTGCTTAGCGCGTTCCATGCAACACCCGTAAGTATACCCATAACGGATTTGTAACTGACCTACTTAAGTGAGCTCTTAAGTGCAGGTTTTATGCAACCGGGCCCTGGAGCAGGATCCACGGTGATGTCCTTCTAACTTAAGATACATTCAAACAAAATACTTTGGGGAAAAGCAATTTATAGCGGAGCTTTTTAAAATTTTAAGTTAGGATGTTTAGGGGTTTATGAGGCTTTTAAATCCAAATCGACTGCACTGGTTTCATTTGACAAGCCACCTCTCTGTTCCTAAGCGTAAAAATTGTTTTAAGTTACACTTACTTGCGAAGAATCATGGCCACAGTAATCTTTACTTCGGTCAGGGCAAAGGTTTGGCCAATGCAGTTCCTGTGTCAAACAGAGACAAAAAAAGCATATTCGGCGTGTAGGAAAAATCCAGTTTGACAAATCATCGGGTGTCGGTACTAAAACACCGTCTAGGGATGGGGTCTGTTATTATTTTGTTTTATTTCTGCTGTTTTCCCTTAACCAAATCATAAAACAGTATTCTCAACAAATTAAAAACTGGACCTTTTAATCCATTAGGACCTCAAAATGGGGTGTGGAAAAACAAAGAAATAGATTGTAGAGTATTAACAGCCACAAAGGCAAATACAACCAAACGCTTTATTCGTTCAACTGCTCTGCTCGACACCAAGTCAACTCACTCACTCTACACCCGCTCACACTGTTCAGTTCCCGTATGTCCTGCACGTACAACCGCTGTACGCTATGCACTCTTGCTCATACAACCGCTGTACACTACGTAGATGATGATGATGATGATTGACCCTCCAGAGACTATGAAAGAGAATGGGTACAAGCATTCGACGCAGACATTTGTGGGATCGGTTTGGTGGGCAAAGAGTTAATTAAAAATGATAGGTTAATGGCTGCCTTGAATGACATCAACCAATCCCACACAACTGACACCAGAAGAGACCTACAGTTCAACATTGGACCTGATCATATAGCTAGATAACTCACGATGAAGCTTACCTTGGTCCGGCCGAGAAAGGAATGAAAGAATACGGCGACATGTTCTTTATGTTCTCATTTGTAAAGCGCAATGGATCAAAGGTCTACAGAATATCAAACAAAGACAGAAAAATAATTAAAGAGTTTTGATACAGGCGATCTTAATTTCAAGCTGAGCTGCCTACTTTCGCCAAGAAGATATTTGCGGAAGAACCTTCGCAATATGAGGCCTTGTAAGAACTTGTAAGAACTTAATGAAAACGGTTAAAACTTGTTTTGTACTGAGATCAGACAGACTGTGACTGAATCTGAAAAACGTAACTAATGCGTTGTTTTTACAGTTTGACAGTTTATGTTAGCTGAAAAAATTGCTCAAAAGCAGTTGTTTGGCACTTCCTTGTTTTTCAAAGGAGCTACATCCCTTCATCTTGTAAGTGGAAGACTGGTTGTTAGATTACAGGACACCTTTGGAAATTGAATTATAGTGATAGTGGTGG
This sequence comes from Porites rus, assembly GCA_964035705.1. Taxonomy (NCBI): domain Eukaryota; kingdom Metazoa; phylum Cnidaria; class Anthozoa; order Scleractinia; family Poritidae; genus Porites; species Porites rus. Next base: position 20,571,639 of record OZ038003.1, on the reverse strand, counting down.
CCCTTGTATCCCATCTGATCAAGCTGAACCGTGTCCCCAAATTGTTAGCATAACTACGTTAAAAGGCTAGCACAGAACTGATACAATACAGCGACCAACCTCTGGGTCTTTCCAAACATGCGGGTTGTTATGTAGAGCGTATGTATTTGTCATCACCCAAGTACCTGAAAAGATAAATCACGGTGAAGGATTTTGCAAGGTCGTATTTGTCGTGGTTAGGCACATCGAGGCATGCCAAAGCTGTAAATGAGTAACTTGCCCAATACTGGCTCACAAGTTGATTATCACACTTATTATTGTCTTTTATATCCTGCCTTGTTCAAAGGAAAATGATCCTCCTTGTCTGCCTCTACTTGAAGGCGCAACTGACTTGTAAGCAACTTAAATCCTTTAAGAAGGTATAATCAAAGATGACACTTGCTAGAAACCTGTTTAAGTAATACCCTTGTAATCTTGCAGAAGTGATTTTTCCTTTCTTGGAGATTTTGCCACGAGGATAGATTTCGCAAAACGGTCGAATCCGAACGCATCACGTCTTTGTAGGAAGTCTCAACCTGCGTCCCAAAAGTGTGGAACTTATGTTACCTTCACAAGACATCGGACGAATTTTCGGCCGGCTGAAATATATATTTGACCGGACTCTTCGTTCACTTCTATATTTTCACTTCCTTCACACGGAAATGTGAACGGCAAGGTGTCTAATTTTTCGTACAGTTGAGATGGTTTCGTGGAAACAAAACACCTAAACTCGGGAATTTTCAACCGGGCAAAATTCGTCCGTTACCGCGTGTGAAGGTAGCCTTAAGGGCTACTAAACTCTTCTCTATTAGCGGAGCTTGGTGTGCCTGCGGCCGCTACCTTCAGGTATAAGATGACCATCTATTTCATAAGCCTTGTCCAGAGTGCGACCGGTCATTGGCACTGGCGCAAAGATCCTGCTTGACTCCTTAATACACATGAGCAAGTATTTCAGTTTTCCCAGCTGTTGCCTGTTAAAAACATCAGAACAAGCGTATTCATAAGGTACCTAGAGAAAACCGCCGACATTTTGAGACGCCACCACTGGGATCCCAGCGAAATGACTTTCGAGAAACGAGCGCAGAAATCCCATACTGATGACGCGTACTAACCAGATCTGAGTGGCGCTTCTCATTGGTTGTGCCTCGAGGGAAATGTACTTCAACTAGTCAGAAGCACCACCCAGATCTGAGTAGTGACACGTCATCAGTATGAAATTGCCGCGCTCGTTTCTCAGACGTCATTTCTTGGGGAAAACAGTGGTGGCGTGGACATTTTTTGGCAGCAAAATGCATTTCGCAGAGGCAGCGAGCGTAAGACTTATCAAACCGCCTCGGCAGCACCTGCAAAAGTGGTGCAAGACCCGTAAGAAGTTTTGGAGAAGGTAATTGTGGAGCGATTTTGAACTGACTTCTCTGTCCTCGTCTTAGGTAGACACATTATAACAAGTCCAGTCTCTCTAATTCTCGTCAGCCAGGACGTTTCACCCCGGCCGTACTGATAAAGAAGAAACCTTTAACTCGGCTTGATCGCTACAAAAAACTACTAACCTACCTTTAAACCTTAGATATGGTCACATCTCATGGTCTGTAAACTGGTGTGAGAGAAACCCTTTGATATAATTATCATGATATGCTGGGTATAACTATTAGCTCTTACCAGTCTAAGTCAAGATTGTCCCCTAAAACTTCATCCAGTTCCTGTCGACATTTCTCTTGATGTTCAGGGTACTTTGCAAAGTTGTATAAAGTCCAGCAGATCACTAAGAAGTCATTAAAGGTAAAAATTGCTCAGTGAGTCTTGCTTTTAAAGCGATGAACCTGTGTCCCTGCCAATAAGCATGAGGAGATTCGAAACATGATGATGATAATGATGATAATGGTGTCGGTGGTGGTGATGATGATAGTAGTGATGATCGTGATGGTAGGGGTGGTAGTAGTGGTGGTGATGAACGAAGACATTACTGGACACAATGAAGTCCGTAAATGAAAGTCTCTTATACACATACCACTGGCAGTTGTGTCGTGACCAGCAAACAAAAACGTCATCACTTCGCCGACAATTTCTTCATCGTTTAAACCATTCCCGTCTTCGTCCTGAGAAAAACAGCACATTAAAGTAGCATCTTTATGAATAGCGTTAAATGCTGAATACGAGATGACCTATAGTTAGGCTGGGCAAGCCAAACTGTTTATATACAGAAAAGTTGACCAGGCTAGGCGGGTGACCCGGATAGGCGGGCCCAGTTGGCTCGCTCAGCGTAGCTCAGATATGGGGGAGGGGGTGACCCCTCTACCCGCGGGAACCTTACTCCATATAAACGGGGCCTAAGTAAGAATACCCACGGGAGAGTATTCTTAATTCCCCCTGATTGCTGTTTGGTTAATCTAGTGGTGGTATGTTTTAGGGCAAAATGTTAGCTTGGGGGAGGGGTAGGTGGGCAGTTTCCCAAAAACGTATCAGGATCCTAAATTTCCAATGAAAGAAATCAACAGATACCCTAGCCTCTAAAAGAATGTCGAGGAAGTCCAAATGTTTCTTTTTCCTCAGGTTTTCTTTCTCTGCCTGGTGAGGGATAAAAAAAAATAAACATCGCATAAGGAAATGTTTTGGTTAGGTTGTCTTCTAAAAATGCAGAGGCAAGTACAACTACGACCTTTGTGGCTGGTTGGATGATGCTTATTTTGGAAATGATCCCACAACCTTGCCAGGGTGCCTTTTTCTGGAGGCACTTCGTTCTTTTTCGCTCGCGCCTCGAGTGCACATGTTTATAAGAAGACGAGAGATGACTGGGAACCAGCTAGGGTTCAACTTGTCCCCAGAGCCCGTCTACCGGCCCAAATGGACGAAGTGAAATCTATAATGCGTTAAAGGCATGGCCTTAAAGCGACTTGTTAAGCCAAAAAGGAAAATTAACCAAATAAACAACCAGGCAAACAAAAGGAAAATTATAAAAAATGAGGAAGAAAAGAAAAGGAAAAAAATAGAAATAAAAGGGAGAGGAGCTAGAAGCCTTGGAATCAAGAATTAGCAAACCTCGTAAACTTGTCTATTTTTCAACAAACATTTTACAATTTGCAGGAAATTGATTAATGCTTAAAAATTAAACACAACCGGGGTTGGACTATGCAACAATACTTAGTGGCGGTAGACAGTTCGTCGCGTTAAGTATATATGGGCCAACGCAGTTTAGCCAGTGTTTAACAAAACCGCGTTCTAAGTCATTTTCAATTTGCCCAACGATTTTATCTAAACATTATTTATTGTGAACAGTTTTATGAAAGCATATAGAGAACACTAGGAAAGCATTTATCGTCTTAAAACAACCCACCAAAGAAGAGATCTGGAGGTTCAAATATTCGTTAAACCGCGGCTTAAGTTGGACTTCGTTTAAATATTTGGCCCCGTAAGCTCAGTTACGAAGCCGCTGCTTTCCGGTCATTTAAGTCTACGCCAATACAAGAAAGAAAGGATAATAAGAAAACTTAATAAGGTAAAAAATAGTATTTTTCTTGAAACTTCCGGAAAAAATCTTTATAAAAAAAAGAACGAAATGTTCTACTCACATCGTCTTGTAGAGCTTTCCTTCTAGCTTTTACAACTTGGTGTGCTTTGGATTTTGCAATATCACCATTCTTGAAGAACTTTCTTCCAGCCGGCGTTAATTTATAGATTTCGTCCGCATGATGAAGCGGATTCCTGGAAAATATCAAGTATGAGAGTTATACTTACTAGTGAAGCCCCTAACAAAACTAGCAATATCATAGTTTTATGGCAATGTTGTTCTTTTCTGCTATCTACGGTCATCTCACATCCGCTCAAGTTCCTTGGCCATTTTCCGGCATGGGGAAGGATGAACCCGCTAACATCTGTGCGTTGTATGAGCTCTCACACGGGAGAAGACCCCCCAGGGAGGAAGCATACTTCCTTTTCCAGCCAGGTTCGGGAATGTATCGACTCCAATAAGCTTTTCTCACGGGATGACATCGTGTGCACTGCCCAAGACCGAGCCAGCTGGAGACGAATTACAGCCGACTTCTCTTGGGTCAACCGATGCCTATGAAGATGTTGTTCTGAGATCACGTTCGTAAGCGACTAGCTCTATTTAATACCAACATTGTGAAACCTGATTTCAAATGTGATCGAAGCTCTGTAATGAAAAGCTCCAGTAAGTGACTGCGGCCACTTTGTGAATCATCGGCCGGCTTTTTTACTTTGTTTTTACGTTCTTGTAAGCGACCCCGGGAAGCGACCGCTCAGGAAAGTTCGGCACATTGAGTAAGCGTTCGCCTCAACACGTCCAGTACAACAGGATCACTGTAAGAGTTTGCCCAATAAACCTTAGCCTTGTGGAATCTGTGAGACATTTAGTTATCTTAGTTTTGCAGCTGACGCCGTTACAAGGTCCGTTAACTTTAGAAGTGATCCTTAATAAAAAGAGACTTTTCAATCAGGTTATTTTACCTGAAAGCATACACAGTATGCCAAGCTTTATTTGTCGTAAGCTCTTGCAAGCGACGTCCTCAACAAGTTTATCACACAGTCATTTACTAAAGCAAATTCTCGCAAACGAAAAGCTCAGTCTACATTCGACCACTTCGAGGCGGTCGCTTACGAGAGCTTTGACTGCATCAGATAAATGAAATAAATGTCTTACATAAGTCTGTTTAGAATCTGATTTGAAGCTTCGAAGACAACAGAGATGTATGGGTCTTGGACTCTAAATGGGAAAAAAAAGGCGTCACAATTAATTGGCTTTTTAACCTTCTTTGATTTTTTCGGTAAATATTTCGCCTCTCCGAGACTTAATAAAGGAAAATAACTCTGAAAAAAGTAAACTTTTTTCGGGTAGCTTCGGGTGCACACATGAAAACTTGGAACTACTTTTTTTGAAATACTTTCTCTTGAAACAATTATAGTCCAGCCACACGGTGTAAAAAAATAGCTGAATTGTGCACTTTGGGGTAAAAACATCAAACTCGGCACAGTGATAGTACTAGTTGCACTAATTATTTTAAGCTATGGACCCCACTCAAATATGCACGGGGGGAGGCACATTGTGCCCTTGGGGGGAGGGGTCATGGCCTTTTTGTTTTGGTCCGGAAAAGACTCAAAAACGGGAAGAAAGCGGCCTAAAAAACTTTTGCATTCCCATTTTAATTTCTTCAAAGTAGTGGAAGGCAACCCTATAAAATACATGTTACTTACTTTTCTGAGATTTTCTAAAATTATTTTAAAAGAGTGTGTAAGTGATTATTGTCACAAGGGAAAACCACGTAGAAGCAAGTTGAGCTCTAAAGGGCGGAATTGAGTTGAGTTAAGGCATTACAATATTATACATGCACCCCCTGACACATCAAAACACTTCATTAATATTTTTGAGACAGCTCCTGATGGAACAAACAAGACTGCTCACGGAAGAAACAAAAGGTCAGGCTACTCAAGGAAATTCTGCATGGCGGACAGGAATGGCTGGACTTTTTGCTCTCTCGTTTGTGAGAGACAGTATGCCGTTTTTCACCCTTGGAAAGATAAGATGTTTCATTTTTACACTTTGATTGACGTGAATTGCACTTCTTGAGAATTTAATTGCTCAGCCAAACTACCGCAAAAATAAAACATGAGACACTTACAGAGACCTTCAACGACATGCAACGGGGAGTTATTAACCACTTTTATTGCGGGCGACAAGAGTTGCCCGCAGTTTTCATCTTCAGGTTATTATTATGCATGCATCGCAGGTATGTAGCCGGCATTCGTTTGGACTTTCACTTATAAGGATGAATGGAATTCACAGAAAGCAATTTGATCACTCGCATCTGGATCTTCTCTGGTCACTTAGAATCTGATCACGCGTGCTTGGAACATCTGTCAAGTGAAACTTGTGCGAAGCACAGCGTTGGAGTAACAGCGTTTTCATCTTCCATCGTTGTCGCCCTCACTCCGTAAAATTTGGTTTTCTCTTGTTTTCAATAATATATTGATCTCTCTGACACTCTATTGTCATCTTTACAATTATCAAAAATAAAAGTGCCACGTTGAGGAGAAAAGGATATCTAACTTCAGACGTCTGATAACAGCTATATAACATAACATATAACATCAGACGTCTGATAAAAGTTATATGATGTCCGACGTCTGATAACAGTTATATGGCAGCAGATGTCTGCTGTCATATATGTTATATAACTGTTCTATAACAGTTATATAACTGTTGTATAACTGATAATGATGTTATATAACTGTTATATAACTGATGATGATGTAAAAACAGTTATATAACTGTTACATAACAGTTATATCACAGTATATATAACTGATATAACTGATGACGATGTTATATAACTGTTATATAAAATCAGACATCTGACTGTTATATAACAGTTATATATACTGTTATATAACAGTTATGTAACATTTAAATCACTGATATAACTGATGATGATGTTATATAACAATTATATATAAGTGATGATGATGTTATATACCAGTTATATATACTGTTATATAACTGATGATGTTTAAACCAGTTATATATACTGTTATATAACAGGTATATAACTGATACATAACAGTTACATAACTGTGAATGATGTTATATAACAGTTATATAACTGATGAGTTATATAACTGATGATGATGTTATACAACAGTTATATGACAGTCATATAACTGTTATATAACATAATCATCAGTTATATCAGTGATATAAATGTTATATAACAGTATATATAACTGTGCTATATGACAGTTGTTATATAACAGTATATATGACTGTTATATAACAGTTACATATACTGTCATATAACATTTCTGTAACTGATGATGTTATATAACAGTAATATAACAATTATATATCTGTTAAATAACAGTTATATAACTGTCATATAACAGTATATAACTATTATATAACATCATCATCAGTTTTATAACTGTTATATGACAGTTGTTATAGTTATATAACAGTATATAACTGTTATATAACTATCATATAACAGTTATATACTGTTATATAACAACTCTTATATAACAGTTATATATACTGTTATATAACAGTTATATATGCTGTTTTATAACAGTTATATAACTGATGATGATGTTATATATAACAGGTACATAACTGTTATAATAACAGTTATATATAACTGTTATATAACTGTCATATAACAGTTGTATATACTGTTATATATACTATTATATAAAATCAGTTATTTGACTGTTATAAAACAGTTAAATATACTGTTATATAACAGTTATATATACTGTTATATAGTAGTTATATATACTGTTATATAACAGGTATATAACTGTTATAATAACACTTATATGACAGTTATATAATTGTCATATAACAGTTATATATAGTGTTATATATACTCTTATATAAAATCAGACATCTGATTGTTATATAACAGTTAAATATACTGTTATATAACTGTTATATAACTGTTATATCACATTTATATAACATTACATGACAGTTATATAACTGTTATGTAAGAGTTATATACCTGTTATGTAACAGTATATATAACTGTTGTATAACATCATCATCAGTTATATAACAGCATATATAACTGGTATATAACAGTTGTTATATAACAAATATATGTCACTGTTATATAACAGTTGTTATGTAACAGTATATAACTGTTATATGACAGTCATATAACAGTTGTATTACTGTTATATAACAGTATATATAACTGTTATATAACAGTTAAATATACTGTTATATTACAGTTATATATACTCTTATATAAAATCAGACATCTGACTGTTATATAACAGTTAAATATACTGTTATGTAAAAGTTATATATACTGTTATATAACAGTTATATATACTGTGATATAACAGTTATATCAGTTATATTTAACAATTATTCGCCGAAGGCGAAGTTAATATTGTGGAATAATCCCCGAGACGAAGTCGAGGGGATTATTCAACAATATTAACTTCGCCTGAGGTGAATAATTGTTTTAGTATATTTACACGAAGTGATCTCAACAGAATCAGAAAGGAAACCATTAAAAAACCATTAGTTTGATTGACGGGTGAAAATTCATGCGTGAACACGAAGCCGTAAACAGTGGATGCGCAAAAGTTAGATCTTTACAGTATCTTCAAACATGGCAAATGATAGTTTAATCCTTTTGTATCGAGTTTTGTAAGCTTTAGCATCAACGGTTTAAAAGAAAACGCCGAAAATTTAAATTACTACCCAATTCTGAGAAGAAAAGTATCTAGAGCTTTATTTGTTTCTGTCAACTCACCGTGAATGAGAAAGTTTTCTTCGTCGCTTCTTGCAAATGCTTTCAACAGCGGCTGCGATCAAGGTAAGCGTTGTTTATCTCCAAAGTTCTTTGCCTTGTTAACTTGCTGGCACGTACAATTTTCGAAAATATTTGCCTTCCTCTCTTCTCCATAAATTAACCTCTATTTATAGGCAAAATTGGTCTTGCGAGAAAATCCCGAAATCACAAAACAGTGACAAAGCGACCTCGTTTTCTTCTGTAGTGGTAAACTTAGCTTCGAGCGTACAAAAAGTCAGCTAAAGTAAACCACTTCACAATAAATCACGCTGTTTAAACACCATGAAATCTTTTCTTGCCTTCAAAGTCATCAGGACTTGGATATTCGTGTATTTGCAAACAGGTTTTACTTTGAAACTTTGGCAAAACACCCAGTTCACGACAGCGATTTTGCTCGGCTTTATATATTCACCGCCTAGCGCGGTGAATATAACGTCATAGTCAGAGATAGCTAACCAATCAGATTGCTTGAATTACCAAGATCACTGAGTGTGTATATACTAAAACTGTATATACAGTTATATAACTGATATAACTGATGATGATGTTATATATACTCTTATATAAAATCAGACATCTGACTGTTATATAACAGTTAAGTATACTGTTATATAACAACTGTTATATAACAGTTATATAAAATCAGTCATCTTACCGTTATATAACAGTTATATACTGTTATATAACCGTTATATAACTGTCATATAAGAGTAATATAACTGTTATATAAGAGGTATATATACTGTTATACTGTTATATATACTGTTATATAACAGTATATATACAACAGTTATATAACAGTTATGTTATAACTGTTAACGTCTGTTAACTTTGATAATAGTTATATGACAGCAGACATCTGCTGTCATATTACTGTCATCACACGTCTGATGTGTGATTTTATATGTTATGTTATATAACGTGTGATAACAGTTATGTGACATCAGAGGGCTGATGTCATATAACTGTTATCAGACGTCTGATTTTTGTAAGTGTTAGCAGACGTCTGACATCACATAACTGTTATCAGATGTCTGACGACAGTTATATTACATAACATATAACATCAGACATCTGATAACAGTTATATAACATAAGAGAAAATCAGATGTCTGATAACAGTTATTTGACAGCAGATGTCTGCTGAGACTGGAGCAGTGCTATATTTGCTGTGATGTTTCACAGCAAGTTCACAACACAAATCTTTGACACATTTGATAACAGCAACGTGTGGATTTAACGCCATATAGAGATATTCTCGAAGTCTTTCTTGCCTTAAGTGAATACCATGCAATTGTTTAGAAGAACGTCACAGAAAGAAACACTGATAGTGAACAAGCCTCACATCTCTCAGTTTTTAAAAAATATAATTGAGATCATCTTGTACCGATGGAGCTAGTATTGAGACACAGTCAAGCAAAATCATACAGAATCGACCTGCTCTTTATAGCTTTTTAAACTTTGTGATTCGACATCGCGAAGATTCATCGTGAGAATCTACTTCAAATTTATGTAAGTCTCCTGGTGCCGATAAAATCCACCATAACCCCAGTTCTTCCTCCTGCAACTGGTTCTTTACATGGCACAGCAATCATAAGGGCTCCGGAGTGATGAAAAGTGTTACAGGATGTTGTGCTTTTATTACGCAATCACAAAGTGCAGTCAGACATCCCCTTTCTTAGGACGAGAAACCGCCTGGGCCACAAGGCTTCCTTATGGAGAAGTCACTGAACTTTTCACATCCCTTAGGAAACTTTGAAGGGTGTTCAAGACACTATGCTCCGGTGCTTGAGAGATTTGTTATCCTAGTGTCTGACCACACAAACCGGAGTCAAAGAGTCAATGATGCCAAAAAGGTTCCGGCTATTTGCACAAAAGGGAAGAAACCTCGAGAACTTCTCCACTATATCAGCACACCAAGAGAGTTGCCTGGCAAAGATGATACCCTGGGTGCGAAACGTGACCAAAGCGTAATGCGACAATGGGCTACTGGGCATGGAAAAGCGATGCAATGCACCACAAAGGATTCTGCGGGAACACTTCCCTTAAACATGTCCCTAAAGAATTACGCGTTGGAGAGAGAGAGAGTTGAGTTGGAATACAATGACACGAAAGGAACTCAGAAGAAGACCGAGGAGCTTCTACTGATTTTGACAGAAATGTGATTTTAAATTTGCTGTTAAGATAACTTCGCACTCGCTCTGGAAGAGTTTTACTTATCTCCTTGTCGCATAGAGCGGTAGTTTCGTACCAATAGATTGTATTTGTCAAATGAGACGATGGTTTCGAGTGCTCGTTAACACCTTTTAAGATCACCTTGCCGACTTGCTGATAAGAAAAGAAGATGCCATCGTTTACTGAACTGCGAAGTGTGATCCATGATGATTGTGGTTTTCGGTTCTTTACCCCTTCGAGTAACGGGTCCCTTGGGTGCGAGGGGCTTTTCATGCGCGGTTTCCGGTTTCGGTTGATGACTAAATTTGTGGATCATGAAAAATGGTTTATAACGCATGTGATACGAGAAATTTGTCAAAATTTACACGTGAAACGGGACCGGGACACCCCTCCCACCCTGCTACCCTCTTATGAATGATGTAACGATGATCAGGTGATTAAATAGCCTAAAAAAGTGCCTTAAGTCATCTAGTTTATTTCCGCAGGTTGATTAACTGATAATATAAGAAACATGCGCTTACTACACCGGGAAAAACCCACCCATCCCCCCCCCATAGAGACCACCACCACCATCTCCACTACCATGGAGATGAAGAATAAGTTCAGGGGAGAAACTAATTGCTAAATGATTTAAAATTATCCCAGAATTCAGGAAAGGTCATTGTATTCTTCCTCACAACATAAACTTATACAAACATGCAAACAGAGATACTCTTACCCCTCCCCCTAAGCTGTGTTGAAACCTTCCCCCCCCCACGCCACCTAGAAAGTTGGATTAAATAGACCTTGTTAAACTTCCCGAGGACACCATTCCCTATTGATATAGCAGCTTTCTTTTCAATAACGGCAGTTAAATTGGAAACTGCAACCACCCCACCCCCTGAGTACAAAATGTCCCCCCCTGACTGGGGTCCATAGCTAATATTGTTCAGCAGCCCAAGTACTATTACCATGCCAAATTTGGTGCTTTTACCCCAGAGTGCACAATTTTTTCACCATATGGCTTGACTATTAGGTTGGGGCTCGGCTACCACCAACTCTTAAAGTAAATAATGATAAACGAAACTAAAGCTTTGCAAGCTTTATTAATTTTCAGATTCCAAAATATAAAACCTTTAGTCAGTATCGGTCTTTATAATAATCTTAATTTCAGCAAAAAATATCAATTTGTGCAGAATAGGATTCCCCGTTAAAATAGATTCTTGTTATATAACATCTAATGAACAGAAATCGTCGCCGGATCGGGTCGATAAATTTCCAAAAAAGTCCCAAAGTTCAGAGGTCCCTAGTAATATAGGAAAGGGTGGGGTTTGGTATTATATTTGAAAGCCGCATTAATTACGGCATACGTACTTTGTCCTCTATAGGGCTACTCACATAATACCACAATGACTTTTATTCTGGAGCGAGTTCGTTCCATCTCCACGCAATTTCTTTGTATCTGTTTACATGATACCAAGACGACAATTCGTTCCCGTACAAGTCATTCAAGAATGAGTTCATTCCGGTTTTCATTTCCAAGAAATTCTCTTTCCGGTACGAAATTTCATTCTGGTACCATGTTCACTGGTACCTTGAAAACTTTGTTCTGATTGAAAATCGCAAAATCGGTAGTCTTGAGCAAGTGGCGCACGAATATCTGATCTGGCGCGCAAACCATGCGGGTGAGAACGCCTTAGACTGACCCGTTCGGTTTCATGTGAATGCAGTACGAACTTCATTCTGGAATGAAACTCATTCCGGAATAGTATAAAAAGCTCCAATGAGGAAAAACAGATCGTGCAAAATGAGATTCCTTACTTACTCTTGTGTTTGACAGTTGCTTGCGTAACTATGAGAACATTTAAGAATAGAATCCAACGTCATCAAACGCATGTCATGAAACAACTCCACCTCACCCTTCCCCTGTGAGGACCACTTTGTCTGAAGGAAACAATTAGCAGATCAAGGCAATGTAAGCTAATACAAATTTATCGTCTGATCTTTTGCACAATACTGAGGTTGATTTCCTTATGGAGGTTTCAACGGTGAATCGATAAAAGCCGGCGTTTCTTGGTGCAGAAACCACTGTTTATATAGGTATCGCGTCGTTGTGTGAGTGGTCAATCTTTTCCTTACACACATTTAGCTATCACGCAAGGAAATTAACTGCCCACAAATTACATCTATAACAAATCCGATAACAACCTGGATTGTTTCAAGTTTTATGACAGTTAAGGGATGAGCAGAACACAACAGCAAGAACAATAACAACAAAAAATAAACAAAAAAAAAACGAAACACACAGAAAAGCTTAAAGAAAGAATAGAGGAAGACGCAATAGGACCAGTGGCAGATCCAGAACTTCAGATAAAAGGGGGAGGGGGGCGGTCTTCCAAACCCTGAGATAAGGGGGGGGGGGGCTGATCTCCAAAAAATTTCTTTTCGGCCCTTCGTGCCTTAGTTTCGTCTAAAAAAAAGGGGGCACCGGGCCCTCCTCCTGGATCCGCCACTGAGAACGTACGGTTTTCTTTCCGCTCGTCCGGTCGAACTAAAAGCTTTCAAAAGGCCAGGCTAGGGGGAATGGGTTTCTCTGTTACTAATTTTGATCATACCAAAAGGGTATCTGTTGATTCCTGGAAAACCCGAACGTATGGTTTGAGAATCTCAAAGTGGAAGGCAGGAGTAAGAAGCTTTCTCATACGAAACCATCTGTTCCCGTTAGACGAGATCAAACCATCTCCTGTGAAAGAAAAGACAGAGATATTTGTTCCTCACAACAAGGACCCCATTTTAGTAACTCTACTGAAAATGAGACCCTATTATAGTCAATCCAGTCGTGAAAATGCGACCCCATCAAGCGACACATCCCCATTAACCTCTTGGGCTACCGTCTCACTTCCTGAGTGAGTTAAGAACTTGCACAGGCTTATTTGGGGCGGGGTTAGTGTAAGTTGAACACGTACCAAGAAATGGCTTCACTATATCATAAATGAATTTTTCCTTTGGTGCATTGCTTGACTGGATCACCTGGACAGTGTCAGGATGACAGACAACAACTGCTGCCCTTAGAGGCCCGTACCAAAGCCCGTAACAGGTCTTGAACTCAGTTGCACACTTAAGGTGGAATTTAAGTCCGGCTCCATCGAACCCCGCCTGCAGAGAGAATGGTATAAAAGCAGTGAAAAGGCTGACTGGTCCCCAGTCGTCTCAAGTTGTCTCTACTCATTAATTATTTACTAGGGAAGCGTATATAAGGGAGTACCCCCGGGTAAAAATACGTTATACCTCTAAGTGGCGTAGAACGGAACTGGGCTAACATACATGATAAGTTGCTGCTCCAAGAACAAAACCTGTGCCCCTAAAGGTGCTGTGTCGCGACTGTCCAGTTGATTTTGTTAATAATGCCGTCCTTATTCGCTATAGAACTTTAAAATATGTTTCGTTAACTTTCACTGGTAAAGTTTTTTGCTAAAATTATTTTTACTAGTAATAGTAAAGTTTTTAAAATACTTTGCAAACATCTGATGACCCAAATCACAGCTTCGTGTCAAACAAATATGTCTCCCAAGCATTATATCATACGTTGCAAAACAACAAAAATGAACTTTGAAAAAATGGTTAGGATGACAAGTTTTCACAAACCACAGTTTCAGTCCGATTCAGTCTTCTTCAAGTTTGTCCATCCATAGCCTGCGAACAGCAGACGCATTTCCGGTCGACCGGAAATGCGTCTGCTGTTCGCAGGCTAGTCCATCCATGTCTCCGATTGTATTTGCTTTTCATGTTTTGAGCGGTTACGGTATTTTTATGCTTCATTAGTTTGTTGACAGTTCACAGGTCTTCCCAATGATTGAAGTTTGCTAAATTTCGTGACACAGCTTTTTTTAACAGGGCTGTGTAAAAGAGCGAGCGTGCGTACACCTACTTATTTTATTCATCGCGAGAGAGGGGAGCTTGCCACACAGGTAGCCCAAGCTCCTTCATATTTACATTGCGTAAAAAGCGAAAATATAAGAGCTTGCGATCTTACGTAACAGTACGAAATATGGGAGAGAAATTTAACAAACAGCGATCTACTTCGCCTCTTTGATCTGTGCAATTTCTTGTTTTTCCGAGGCGTTTGCGGATCGTTCCAGAACGATTGTAACGAGTTTAAGGCTCGCTGTTTACCTCTAAAAATCGCCAGAATCGCTCTGAAACGGCCCCAATTATAATTTCTTTCCTATATTTCGAACTGTTAAGTACAATCCTTACATTTCTGTACAAACTATTGTAAATTTTTGGCTATTGTTTACGTTGACGGCTCTCAAAGAGTTTGGGATACCCGTGCTTGCCAATGTTTCAAAATTAACTTACGTAGTCAAGATGTCCTTTAAGCCAATGGCCGGGGGGAACAGGAACATTAGCGATTGACCTTGCGGAACGACGCCGTTGTTCAAAACAGCCGATTACAAAGTTGGCGAAGAACACAACTACCACGGACAAAATCACCGCAATCCACACTGAATACGAATCAGGTAAAACTCGCAAAATATACTCCGTTACCAAGGCCATTTTAGAATTCAAGCGAAAACAAACACTGAACAAAGTAATGACAGAACCACTGCGTTTCGCTTCTTATTAGATCAGCGTAGTCATTGTGCAAATTAGAAGAAATTAAAATGCAGATATTTCAGTCGAAATCATATGGTGATCTTATGGCTGACCTGTTGGTATTTGGTACTTGACCCTTAATCAAATTATTGTCGGTCATCGCATTGTTTCAAGATATTATTCTTTGAGCTGTGTCACGAAATTTAAAAAAATTTTTTCATTCAAACAGCGGGAACAAGGCACCAAACTGAGTGAAAAAAGCTGTAACAATAGCAACTCAACCTGAAAAAAAGTATAAGAAACAGAACAAGAGGCATAATGCCGGGGGGCCGGGGGTACTTAGGTTAATTTTGCTGGGTATGTGCCGCTGGCCTCTCTGAGCCCCTACCCCATTATAGTCTATTCTGTGGCCATTTTTAGACCCCATCGTAGTCACTTTTGGGCAAATAAGTAATTTTCGCGATCCCACTTAGTCACTTTCAATTCTAGTTTTATGAATTGACCCATAAAATTGAATGAAGAACACTTTACTTTTCACCTGCAGTACAAACATTCTGGTACGTTTGCGAACTGTAAATATGACGAACTGTTTTACCCCAAAAAATCCGAAAATGTGCGACCCCATTCTAGAAACTTCTTAACAAGTTGCCGTCTTATGGAATTAACAACCAGAGGAGCTTCATTGGTTTACTGATTATTTGTTTTCTCGAACGCAATCAGTCCAATTCAAAGGTGTTTTGTCAGATGCCAATCCCATATTTCTGGAGTTCCACAAGGAAGTATATTGGGTCCGCTATTGTTTACTATCCATTTTAATGATGTGCATACGCCTCTTCAGTCAACCTCAATCATCACTTATGCGGATGATACAGTAATTTTCATGGCTGCTAAAGATCTGGAATCCATTCAAAGGCATCTCAGTGAAGACTGTCACAACCTGTCTTCTTGGTTTCGTGATAATGAGCTTGTCCTTAATCTAAAAAAGGGCAAAACTGAGAGTATGATCTTTGGTACTGCCAAAAGGCTTAATGCATTGAATGGAAGACAACTAGCCTTGACTGTAAATGGAACACTGATTAATACCACGTCATCGTATAAATACTTGGGTGTAAACTTGGATTCATCCTTAAATCTTGAATCACATTTTGACAAAATGTATAAAAGAACAGCTGGAAGATTTAATTTACTCAGGAGAATCCGACCTTTAATCGACAAGAGCAGTGCTGAGAAAATCTACAAAGCAATGATTCAACCTGTTTTTACGTACTGTGGAACTTTGGGTCTCTGTTGGTCACATTCCCCTAAGAGTCGAATTGAAAGCATTGAACGTCGAAGTCAGAAAGTCATTGGTGGAAATTATCAAGTCCAGACAGCGGAGAGTTTAATAAAGAGGCAGTCCTGCCAGCTTGTGTTTGATTGTCTTCAGGATAATGTCTGTACCCCTTTTAAAGGATATTTTACAAAAATTGAACACAACATTAACACTAGGAACAATGGGTGTTCACTAAAACTTCCCAAAACCAAATTAGAATTTGGACGGAGACGTTTTGCCTTTCAAGGGGCTCTAGTTTATAATACTTTACCTCAGCATTTAAGAACTGTAAATTCTAGGTTTCTTTTTAAGAGTAATTTAAAACAATTTTTTCAATAGTATTCCATAATTCATAACTCTTTTCAGTCTTGTAAGTCGATGATTTTTACAGATTTTGATTTTTAAATCTTAGATTTCTTAGCGTTATTTTATTCTATTTTTCCTTTTTCGATTTTATTTTTTATTTTTTAGCTATTTATGAGATAATTACAGGACCCTTTTGATAACAGTTCTTTTTATTAGAACTGATAGGTTATCCTGTATAAATATTCGCGTTATTATTATTATTATTATTAAACTCTTTTGAAAATGCGACCCCATTATAGTCAATCCAGTCGTGAAAACGCAACCCCATCCGCACATCCTCAGGAAGTACCCCCCCTCCCTCGGGGCATATAGCTCTTGAACAGAGCAGGAGGCACGAATGGGCAAACCTGAAATAGATTAAAACGGATTTAAGGTGTGGTTTTTGAAAACTTGTTACTATCAAACAGTTGTTCGAATTTCATTTTTATTGTTTGTAACGTTTGATATAGAGACTGGACGACGTGGTTGATGGCTGTGATTTTGTTATAGATCGTCTTCAGTCACGTGGTCATTAGCTTTGCAAATTGCTTGGAATAAAAAAAAGTTTTAACATGTGAAAAGAGTTCAATTCCCGCCGATTCATTGCTTTGTACACAAATATGGCCACCGTGACGTCATGTGAAAACGATCTATTCACAAATGATCACAAATAATTTATCAAGTTCCAAAGTGAAATAGGAATCGTAATGGGCATTATAAATTAACCTGTTATGAACAAAATATGGCCGCCGTGACGTCATGTGAAAACGATCTATTTACAAATGACCACTAAGACCCTGTTTACATGGAGTGGGGGACCCCGGTTTCTTTTGTTTTGTGTTCCCCAGAGCGTGAAAACAAAAGAAACCAACCCCACTAGACCGGGGTCCCCCACTCCATGTAAACAGGCCCTAATAATTTATCAAGTTCCACAGTGAAATATAACTCGTAATGGGCATTATAAATTAACCTGTTATAAACAAAATAGAAAGTTGAAAAAGTTGAAAATAAGGGAAAATAGAATGCAAAGTTATTAGTTACAATATGTAACTTATAACACAGTGCGCATGCTTACCCTATCTAATTCTTTTTGACTCGCAATCAAGAGAGGATAAAGGATGTCTAGTTTATCCTCTCTTAGTCGCTGTGGGTTTTTTTTAACAATTATTCTTTGAAATTCAGGTGCATACAATACAGGCTGAAAGAATGTTCGTGAGGCCACTTTTGCCCGGCTGGGACTCCCATATGAAAGGGGCGGGGATGCTAGTCATCTCGCTTAGTTAGGGGTGTAAATTTCAGATTTTGGTCTCGCTTAGGGTGTTCTGTGTAAAACACCATTATATTTAGCCGTAAAGGTCTCTTTTAGGGTTGCAGTCGAAGAAATATTAAAAAAATTATATATTTTCTATTCGTTTTATTTACTCGATTCATGTAATTAAAGTTTAAAATGCTCGCTTTTAGGGGTCAAAAAAGGTTGGGCCACGCCCAGATTGGTCTCCTTTAGGGGTTTAATTCAAAATTTCCGACGAGCATCCCCCCCTTTCATATGGGAGTCCCCCCGGGCACTTTTGGTCACCATCCTGTCCCGGCGGGGGGACGGGGTATTCCCATATTTGAGGTATCTGTGTATGTATTGCCGTCGAGAACAATATAGGTAGTATATACGACTTTGTGGTAGATGTCACGCTATTGAGACTCGTGATTTGTTTTGTTAAAGAAATGATTACTTTTGTACATATAATCTTGGATCGATCAGGGATTAAAACAGTGAGGCTTCAGTATTACTGGAAATTGGACAAAATATTCTCCACACCGCTCAACGCTGGGGTATACTTTTTACCTCTCTAACTCTGACGCAGGGTATAAAAATCACCCTTAGCTTAGAAGAGCGGTATATTATACTTCAGTTTGACTTTGATTTCACCAACCCCTCACCCCCCTGTAATCCCAGATCATTCTTGATCAAAGGTACAAAACTGTGCTCCCCTGTTCTTTCTCTTCCTGAGCAATTCACGTGCAGGAAAAGGATGCCTATATATTTATACAATTTTTGTCTGTAACAGGGTCAAAAATTTATAATTGGGCGTTTTTGGCCAAGAGTGCGGTTAAGATAGCTCTCGAGATGGCTGGTTATTGGCCAGGCTTTTTTTGGTAGACATCATGGCCGCCATAATGGTACACAAAACAATGAAACACCGGCCATGTTAGTGCACCAAAAAGGAAAGCCCGGCGAACAAATAATCTACTCATTTGTTAGGGAGCTTAAGCAACGACGACGGCGACGGAAACGAGAACGGCAAGAAAGCAATAGGTTTAGATTAGGAACACAACATCTTTGCACGTCGATCACGATTTCTTAGCCGTCGTTGCACGAGTACAACGTGAAAGTGCCTAATTTCACGTTTTTTTTTTGAAGATTGGAGCACAAGACAACAACTTTCCTATTCCTTTCCTGAACTTTGATACAGTCCTTTAGAATTCAATACCAAAAAAATTGGCCAGCCTTTGACAAATGAAACGAGATGAAATAAGCGCGATAAAGTTTGAAGCAGCGCGGTCGTTGTTGCTCAAGCTCCCTTGTGACTCTTGCTAAACCACTCTACAACGGAACACCTTTTTATTTCGGCCACTATCTTCTGTCCCAAGGGTGGCCATTGTGGAACTGTAGAGGCCAAACTGACAAAGAAGCAAACATGGTGTAAGTGTCCAGTAATTGAAGCGCCAACCTAAAGCTACTCATAAAATGCGCCATATATCGAGGCCACAACATACAACCACGGATTTCGATAACAGGCGGTAGAACACCTGTCGAATCTTTCATCCAACAAACAGCGGCTTGTAATCGCCATTCCCTGACTCTGTAACGGGCCTAAGTATACCACGCACACGAATTTGTATCTGTTGCATCCCAGACCCTTTACGCAGTTTTTCAACTCCTCCGTGGCTTTTACCACAAGCTCTTTGCATTTTTCCTCCTCGTATTTCACGCCTTTGAAGTTATGATGCAAAACGTCTTCGGCAAGTCGTCGGGCTTGTTCGGAATTGAACGTCGCGTCAGGGATCATTTTATACGAGTTTTCCAGGCACGGAATTGACGCGTTGCCATATTGTTCGTCTTCCAAGGGGTAAAGTAGCGAGGGTGTTTGTAAAGTCGTCAGCGTTCGGCGGCGCGAAAGGCTTTCCGGTTTTTTCAGTACTCCTCGTAGAGGAATCTCTGTAGAGTTTTCTTCCAAAGACGTACTTACAGAGCTTGCCATTGCTAGTCAATAAATCTGCATCAGACGTGTTGCCCCAACCTCGGATAATATGCCACTGGTTTTAACCTTAAAATTCAATTCTACACCTTTCTAAACTTCTCTGATTACTTAGTGGGGTGCTAGATTTTCCAAAAAAGTGCTGCTTCTAAAAGCCAACGACCTTCGTGTTTGGTCGTCAATTCACTGCAAACAAGCCTCCTTGTTTGATTCGGTCTAACGCTCAGTTGTCAGTGTGGTAAATACAACAATAATGAGCGAGTTTAATTGAAGCTAAATGAATGAGCCATTTGTTCGCTAAGTGGCCATGGCTTCCCTTGAATGGCCACACTTCAGGCTGACTTATCCCTAGACCCGAAAGCTAGAAACCATTTTTTAACAGACAGATAAAAAAGCAAAGCATCAGTGGCTCCTTAGTGTTTATCAGGGTGTTCGAATTCTAACTGTCATTCACAGACTCTAAGCTTGTAATAAGAAGTTAAAGAAGTTACATAATAGTCCCCTTGTTCTGTTTTAAAAAATTGAAACTAGAAGACGGTGCTCAAATTCCGCTCTGCTTCGATCGTTCCGCTAGAGACTCCATGTCTTAACAAGGCCTGGCTAGGAAGTATTCACATGATTATGAGTTTGCGAGCCGAAGACCATACTCATTCGCTAAATAGCCTATACTATGCGTAAACTTATAGGTATTTCGAAGAGAGAGTTGAAGTTAATCAAATTTAGTAATGCGTTTCCAACGATCATCATGAATTTAATAGAAAGTTTGTTTTAACTAATTTTGTCGCACTCAAACAAATGATAATCTCCTTGTCCTTAATTTAAAAGCTTTGCATTCTGAGGGGGATTACAACAGCTTATCTTGTGTGTTTTTCTGGAATAATAGTAAGAAATTAACAGATTATTTGTACTGTGAACAGGTTTAAATCAAGGGAAAACTGAGCTACAGCATTCGCTCATGAGACTAACAGTATTCTGCGTGGCAAATAAGTCGCTGAAACATGAGATATCACCCTTTCGTAAAGTAAAAGGAAACAGGAGTTTATCAAATCAAGTTCCCCTACGATAGGAGCGTGATCATGTTCTAGTTGACAAAATATTTTTCGCTCCCATTCATATGAACAACCCGAGAAAAAAAAACCAACAGGCGATTTATGAAGCCCAAGACAGTACACTTTATTGGTAAGAAATACATTAAGAATACATGTATCCTAAAAAAAAATCAACATAAAAATACGAGAACACCACAGCCGGACACGTAAACCCCGAAAAACCAATTTTGGAAAAATAGGGACCGTGTACCCCCAACCAGTGCTATGGTGATGCCTTTGGGGTTTTAAGGCTTGCTAGCTTATATAAATAAGTAAAGAAGTAAATGAAATAAGTAAGTAGAAGTAACTTCTTAGCTTAGCTAGGCTAAAAGAAAAGAAAAAATCCTTTGCTCGCTTAGTTGTTGAGTCGGCAAGGCTCGGCTGACCCCAGAATAGCGCGACTTAAACATCTCACGACTGTCGCCTTTTCAAAGTGTGCAAGCAATGATATCAAAGCTTATACGAGCGTATTAACCTGAATTTCTGTTTTTGTGTCTGCAGAACTGAATTAAAGTACGTTTATTGAACCAATGTAAAGCTTTGAAAGCTATGATTCCGTGCCTTCACTCGGCACATAGCCACTATAAAGTATAAATTTTTTTTCTTTAGCTAAATTCGGATCAGGCAAAACATTTTACTTGGAACCTCTAAAAATCTTCATGCATTATAAGGTTATTGCTGGTTATGTTACATGTTAAGCTATGAAGTCAGCGTAGTCAGTGGCATTAATTAAGAAGAATCCAGAAGTTCCAAGTTACGCTCTGACGTTCTTAGCCGAATTGATAAATTATACGTCTCTCCAAAATATCTTGCCAATTGTAAAATAGCTTTCTCACTTTACATCATGGTTCTCACATTTGCTACTTATCGACCTTATTAGAGCAAGAAAACTACGGATTTTTATTATTCCTTTTGCTCTAACAGCCTGAAACCCTATTCATATAAATATTTATTTACTATTTTGCTTTCTAGTTCGAAAAATCCTAAACAATGATTGTTAGTGCTGAAAAAGTCTTATTTCCATGGTGACACCATACGCGGTTTGTTCAACAAACTTTGAGGTAACACTGAACCACAATTTTCATAAATGCTTTGCAAGAGTTCAGTTCGTACAGACCGCGCGTTAAACCGTTATGTTTCATCGACCGAGAATGATATTACTACTTCTCTCTCAAAACATAGGCCCAAGTTCAAACTCGCTGCTGTTTAGAACCGATGACCGATTTACAAAGTAAAATATATGGGATAAAAGCTTAGTAGAAAAACAAACTGTCGAGTTTAAACCTTATAGAATTGGCTGAATCCGTTTCCTTCAACTTAACGGTCAGTGTTTGCTGGCGAAACTGCAAGGGAGAGCAGTGCGAAAAGCAGTCTGTTTAAACATGGGCCTTAATTGAATATTCTAGAAACTATCGTAGTTTAAAGTTCCTGTTTGCTTGGTTTCTCCTCCACGCAGGGTGGTAGCTAGAGTGGTGCAAGTACATCCACACTCTTCCTCCAATGTGACTGATATGGACTGTTGAATTGCACTCTTTTCTTCATCGGTGCTGTTGGGACGAAACAGTTTGGAATCACCTTTTTTCAATTTTTACAAATGTAAACATTAAGAATCTCCCAAGTTTATTTTACTAGCTAAAGAGTATTTTTGTGGTGTATTTTTTTTATAGCCTTAAATGTATCATAGGTGCAGATGTCTTCAATGTCTATTCCAACTTCTTTCTTGTTTTGTATGCAATTGAAGCAAGCAAAATTGATTCATTTCATGGAGTTTGATACCCATGGTATCTTACTCCAGAATGCGTTTTCCGTTCTTCCTTTGCAGTTTACAGCTTTAAGAAGTAAAGCACAGAAAGCTTACGTCTGAGGTAAGTCAAATCTTCTCGTTTTCAAAGCTTGTTTTCCCTGACACTTTGTTTCATTTTGACTTGTCTTTGCCTTTCAGGGAATGGTCACGTGAGACTATACTACAGCATATAAGCGAGAGGCATTCAGTTCCATGCACCTCCCCCGTTGATATTTAAGAGAGAGAAGAAAAGCGACTGATGATCGAGTCAGCTATTGAAGAAGGAAAAAGGTGCTCACCAGGTGAAGACGCCATGTCATTTACTGTGCTGTGATTTTCTGCATCTGAGTACAAGAACATAAGCATCATCATCATCGGCAGCAGCAAGATTAGCATCATCGTCATTGTCAGCATCCGTCATTGCACATCATCATCATCATCGTCAGCATTATCGTCAGCGACATCAAAATAATCTTCAGCATCCGCCTGGTTATCTCGTCATCATCATGATCATGATCATCATCATCGTCAGCAACATGGCCATCGTCATCAACATCATCGTCAGCATCTTTAGCAGTCGTTGTCATCATCTTCATCTTCATCATCGTGTCTTCATAATTGTCAGCACAAGTCATCATCATCATGATCAATGTAACAGGCATCAGTCGTCAAGGCCTCATCACATCGCGATGCCACATCAGGCTGCTTAGCTTGTCGACGTTCACTGCTCCTAAATCTCTCAAGACAAAGTCAAGATCACACACTTAACTGAACTTATTATCAAAGCTTAGTAGCCCTCTCCCGATTCCTTCATTGGGTCCTTGTGTTAAGTCAGCTATAATTATAACAAAACAGCAAAGACAAAAGCTATATTACGTTTCCCGATATTTCCGATAGTCAGGGCGTTCTTATATAGTATGAAAGCGGCACAGTTGGAAATTTGACACAATTGTTTAAAACTTAAAATAATACAGGTCAGTAGGGATAAATCTTGAAAATAATGACTTGCGCGCAAAAGAACAGAGAGAAAAAGGTCAAAAAAGTAAATAAATTTAGAGAATGCCACAAAAATGAACTTACTTTGAAATAATAGTAAATAAATAAATTTAAAGAATGTAAAAAAAATTAAAATAATAGTTAATAAGTAGAGTTGATAAAATAAATTTCAAATGATACTAATAATGATCATATATAATGATTGTAATAGGAAAGGGAAAACGTTACTATTTCTAGCTGGATTTTTGAAACGTGACTGCTTAGTTACGTTTTCAAAAATCAGTCTAGTTTTTTTGTTGCAGCTGCTTGTTGAATCCTTTTCTATTATTATAATCATTATCGTCATCATTATTAATATCCCTGTCACTAATTGTTCATTTGAATTTATATTTAGTTTCAATATTATAGAATATTTTAGTATTTATTATTTTATCATGATTTATCTATATATTTTTTCTTTTATTCATTTTTCATTTTTTAAATTCATTTTTGCTCCATTTCCCTTCATTTATTTCCTCTTTTGACCTTCTTCTTTTCTTTAATTTCGTGATTCCAATTAGTCCAGCCGCATTTTATTATTTCAAATGTTATCCCTACTGGCCTTAAAATCCTCCGAGAAGAACGCCTCGACCATCTGAATTATCGGGAGAACTCAAGTCGCTTTTGTCTTTGCTGTTGTGTCAATTAAAGTTCTATGGATTTAGTTGAAAAAGCTGCGTTTGGATGTCGTCTAAATAACTTAAGTTTCCAAGTATGTTTTAACCCATTGAAGAATGACATAGAATCACCATCATCGTTGTTGTTTGACATCATCATTACCATTATCGTCGTCGTTCTCATCATCGTCATTGTCATCAGCAAGATAATCATCATAATCAATGCAATAGGTGTCAGTCATTTATCTTGCCCTCTTCTCATGACTTTGCTTCGTCAGACGCATGCGCAGTCATGAGTAGTCAGTCATGAGTAAACTGAGGAAAGATTGTACTTGCCTCTGTCGAGTTAAGCAGGCTCGTTCCACATAATTTTCGAGTCACTGACTTTAGGCCTGACGAGGCGCGACATCTGAAATCTTCTGGATCTAAATACAAAATAGATCTCAAGAACAAGATATTTAGTTTATTTAGCAACTAAGAGCCTATTACATATTTCGCCCTTCTTAGTTAAGTAGGCGTAGGTTTGAATCCCACTAACACCTTGTATTTGCTTGAAGTAACGTCACAGTTGAGCAAAGTTCATGGATCATGAGAAATCCACTGTGAGTGTTTTAATATAAGGACCTTCAAATGAAAGTTACGATTTGTCTCCATGTAGCCAGCATAGTCTCCTCCTGCTGTCTATTTTACAATATGCAATTTAAGTAATGCTCTGTAAAAGTCACAACTTGAGCAAATGCGCATAGTGAGTTCTTTTATCATCAGTTTACTTTCGTGGCATTTTTTTTTTGGCAAGGTTGGGTTCAACGTGTTGGTATTTTTCTTATGTACTTACCTGTGGTCTGCAAAGTGGTTCGTTCAAATCACTCAGTAATACTGTAGTTTAAGAAACGAGACTTCCGGGTTGCTTTTCCGCTCGCTGACTTCTATCAGCAATTTTCTGACCTAAATGCAAAGTTTCTCAAGAACATGGATTAAGAATGAAAGCAAACGTTTTCGTATGTTTTTAAACAAGGTAATCCTGTCACTAATTTAACTTTTAATCCTTGGATGCTCCTCCTTTGAGTTTTGGTCTATCTACGCGGTAGCCAAACCGCTGTTTCTGATATGACCACTTGGATTTGTATTCCATTTAAATGTGACATTTAATTATCTTTGTAGAGCTTCGAATACGATGACTATTAGAGTGAAATTCATGGCTTGAAATAATAATCAAAGGCTTTATTTCATTTCCTTTCAGAATTCTTTCGTAAACTTATTGTACCTTTCCATTACTTACCTGGGATGTGGTAGCCAGGGTCACGTGTTTAAATCTCAATGCCAATGGGCTGGCTACGACTGAGTGTTGGAAACAACTTCTGGAATTGCACAGACCTGAACAAAAAGCTTCTTAAAACAGATTATCAAAGCAACAGTTTTAACATGGCAGTCGAAAATGAACTTTAAACTATGCAGCTTCTCTCAGACACTCTGGCGATTGAATCTCATTAACATTTCAGATCGATTTGCTTACTGATGAAGCAATGTTCATGGGTTGGAATCCCAGTGGAAAATAGTATTTACCTATAAAGTTACGACTTTTGATGCAATAGGAGCACAATTGACTTCAAAACTCTGTTCTTAAACGACCCTGTTTGGCCGGGTAAGCTTGTTTATCCTTTTGAAGACGAAGGGTTTTCTATGATTCTGGTACTTACATGTTGCATATGACTGCTGATGGGCCACATCACGGTTGCACGTCTTCGACCTAAATAAAATATTTCTTAAAAACAGAATTAATAACATCCAAACAATGCCTTTTTTGTGCACTTGGAAACCAATCGCAGACTCCATTTCCTTTAAAACGCCTTGGAATTGTACGCTGGACTACTGTCAGCTATCATCAAACAGATTCGAATTCTGTCAGCATCATGTAGAGTCTCAAGTCTTGAAAATCATTGGATTCTTTGGTACACTAGGAGCACCAGTAAATAAACAAATGTCGTAGGTTTGAATCCCACTGAGGCTTGAACGAATAAATTTTACTATCATCCGAGGATAGGTGCATATCAGGACAATCAGTTTTAACGTACTCACGTTCCGTTTCATTCATCCTTACCTCTGAGATGCTGCTGTCGAACGCTAACTTCAAGGACTAAATCTGAAACCCAAATAGATAATCTAACAGTTAGAGCATAAACAGCTATCTGTCTCACCTTTAGAACTTTGAGTAGTTTTCTAGTCGTAATCAGCGTCGATGTGCGTTTCTTCAGGAACGCAGCCACAAAAAAGACTTCCAAATGAGTTTCTAGAGAGCATACGTCACATGCATTCAGTTTGCTGTGGCCAGTCTTCAGAGGGCGCGCCCAAAAAAACGTCTTCGAGGCGATCGTGTTCGAGCAAAAAAAAGATTTACAAGACGACGTCCGATGTTCCTGAAATAAAACTTTTTAAATTATTTATCATCGGTTTAAAGAAAAAATGCCATGGTGAAGCGGCATTGTGTTGGTCACACTTTATTTCTTTTTCCTGAGAAGCAACTCCGTTACAACATAATCTAACTTATCTAATTTTTTAATGCTAGTTTAATTTACAAAAAAAAAAAAACAAACAAACAAACGAGCTGATGATATACCTTTCGTTTGTTAAACTTTATTTTTCATCAACTTTTAATTATGTACAATTCAGTCACATTAAACTTGATTTTAAAGTTCCTGTCCTTCCTTCAGCACCTCAAGTACGACTTCCATATAGAGAGTTCCATGCGTTTCTTCAAGAACGCATCCAAAACGCAGTAAAAAGGTGGAAAAAAAGCCTTTTGCGATCTTGAGAGGGCGCGCCCAAAAAAATGTGCGTCCATTCTTTCTCGAAAAAAGTGGCGGAGGAGTCCAAAAAAGATAAGTTATTGATTTCCGAAAAACCTGAAATAAAATGAGTTAGTTATTTCTGTTTTGGCATAGCGAACACACTGATGCGACACTCAGTGTGTGTAATTAAGAGACATCACACTCACAAGTCAGTGTTTTATTCATTTTTTATTTATTTGCCGTCATTACAACAAGTATTATGTAATATCCCTGCAAATCAAATAATCATTAGTACTTATAATTAACTACTCTAAAGATTTAGCTTTTAAGCAAAAGAAAAAACCACACAGACAACGCATTAGATAAGTGTTTTTATTAAATTGAGTTGGCAGTTTACAGAAATTAAGTAGTCTATATAGATAGGGTGCGCTTCTTAGAATTTGGCGTCCGAGCAAGACCGAGGAGTGTGACATGCGTCCATAAAACCTTGACACCTCGAATGAAACACACCAGGGTCCCCCGGACGGTACGCAAGGATATTTGGCGGCTTGCTATGGAAACTTTGTCTATACCAAGCCTTCACATTTTTTGAAGCCGAATCCGGAATCAGATCAAAAGTCGAATCGAAAACCGGAGAAAGACGAATGGACCGAACCGAAAATCTAATCGCCTAAACTATAAAAAAAATCCACGTACCTTGTGCCACATTGGATTATTGCTTGGGCTGATTGATGTGGTGCAATGTTTACATAAGCTACGAACCTTAGCTTCTTACAAACAAAGCGTTACGAAGAAATTCAATGCGCCGATTTTGCTATTTCAGACCAAACAGGCCAGCTTTGGGCAAACTTTGTACCAGCATAAATCAGCCCTACCTTATATGGGCTGCTGTACTCTGTCGTCATGTTCCTCCACCAAAAGACCAAGGAGACTGGTATCCACAATCCAAAAAAAGGCGTAGGTATCGGAAAAAAAAGGAGAAGTCGTAGAAGTCCAGGATGATGACGTGAAGTTGTCCAAAGGTGAAGTTCGGCCGGCCAATTAAATTTTTATTATACCATATTGGTGGCTGTCTCAACTAACATTGGACTATGCGATCGCGACATAAACAACTGCGGAACTGTACAAGGAGTCAGACGTGACAAAAATTCAACTATAAATTCCGGAAGTACGGTGACTAAGATTTTTTATGAAAAATTGAAAAGGGTTTGTATGGGGGGGTGGGGGTGGGGAATATAGGCCCTTAGGGATATCAACGTTAGTTAAGACAGCTCATTAAAGTTATTCCTACATACTGTCTCCTCTGCCTTTACCTGGCCTTCCTAATGATAAAGTCGTTTACACCATGATGTCATCTGCTTCTGTTTGCAAAGTAGCCAATTTACATTTTGATTTTCTTCAGTTCAATTATGACCCTAAACCAACGGCTAATAAAGTAAATATAGTAGAAGCGCAATGACGTCTTAGTGCAAACGATCATCATCATCATAGTCGTCGTCGTCATCATCCTCATTGTCTGGTTTGGTCCTATGTGTTTCTTCTTCTTAATTCATCGCCGCAAAGGCAGCTACCTCGCCTACTTAATTAACTGGACTATCTTTCTGTACATCTGGAGGTTCTTTGTTCTTCTTTCTTCGGCCGGCCTCTTCCGTTGATGTAGCAATGGACCCACAATTCAATCACATACAATAAGATCAAAAGCATTTTATTCAAATTTCCAAAAGCAAATATTTCTTGTTACAAGATTCAAGGAAAAAAAATGTAAATAGAGAGCGTGCTTCTTTAGGATTCCCTCCTAGTCATGAAGTACTTCAAGGGCTGTCGGGGGTAGAACTCTGCAGGCCACTCTCAGATTAGGACAAAAAAAACCAATAGCCACGAACGGTCGACGTGAAGACTACGTACGCCTACCATTTGTAGACGATCTCTGCCTGCGTTGTGCAATGCAGGGCTTCCTAAGAAGAAAACCCTCCAGCAAGGCAAAATTAACAAGAAGACAAATTAAATCGTCTTAATGTCAACGATGCCACGCCAGAGCATCCTCTCCTGCTACTTACTGAAAGACTGTCTATAACCTGCGAGGTTTCCACCTGAATGCCATTCAGGGACACGCATATCAAGGTATGGTGGGCCTCCACATGTGTGTCCCCGAAATATTCGGCCAAGTAGCATTCTCGTAATTACTTCGCAGGCTACTAACGTTGCCTAAAGGCCGATCGGCTTGTTGGTGCTCCTCCAGCGATGAAACTGCGTCGTAGATTGGTCTCGAAGACTTCCTACGCTTACGATTTGTAAACGATCTAGCCTGTGGTGTGTGGATTGTCCCCTGTTGCCCTGGCAACCTGCAACAAGGTGTTGGCTCTTCGCGGGAAGAAACGCCTGGTCGCAAATTACCTTGTTTGTAAGACTAAACCTGTCAACTGCTCTACCCTCACAAGTTCGAAGTCTGAAAATCAACGCGCACTTAAAAATTTTCGCTTCGCATTCGTATCGCTTAACTTGAAAAGTCAAATTGGTATAGGAAGGATAAGACTCGAATTTGCGAGACAAACCTGACTATCTACGTGTAACCAGAGAGACCATTGAGCCTGTAAGCGGAGGCCAAATGAGGTCCTCTCACTGCAGCTGGATGGTCTTGCGTCTCTGGTTTACTAAGTTACGTATTAAAATAATCACTGTCTGGTTGAACCTTGCGAGTGAATGCCTCACTTGCCCAGCGCAATGGCTACCAAGTGAAGTGTTATGAATTGAATTTGGCGCAACTAAGCGGGAGACTGCAGTGACGACGACGACGAAAACCGGCGGTGAGTCCATCCAAGAAAGGCGCAAAAACGAGGCCGAATCTTTTCCAAGAAGCCGAGCCGAATCCTAAAAGCCGAACCTATGTTGATGACCGAACACCTGCAAAGGAACCCAACTTATGAAAAAGGGAAGGGAAGGCCCTTACCAGCCCAGGGCACCCGCTAACTAATCTAACTACAGTTAAGTTAAGCCGAAAAAAGATGTCCGAAAACTTGAGGCCGAACGTGTGTGGAAAGTATGCTTTGCAAGGTTCATCCAGAGCTCTATATACCCCCCTTGACCCAACCCACAAACAATGCACCTGACCTGTACCATTTCACGAGGCTGGGTGTGCTGTGCTGATTTGAAGTGGATCTGATCTGGTGGTCTGGTTTGGCGGTGGTGGTCTGATCTGATGGGCTGATTTTGGTGGTCTGGTCTGACAATGGTCTGGTGTGGGAGTTGGTGTATGGTCTGATCTGTGGTCGGATCTGAGACTCGTCTGATTGTCTGATGCGGTGGTCTGATCTGGGACGGATCTTATGGGCTGCTGATGTGGTCTTGTTCCATGGCCTGCTCTGGAGATCTGACCAAGGAAGATGGTCTGGTCTGACGGCTGAAAATTAGAAAGGTGATAAGCTGAGGAAATAATAGTGATAAGGCTCTAAACGCTTAAGAAAGCTACGTAAAGAGAAACGAAGAAAAAAAATACGGAAATACTTTATTTTTCGAATTCAGTTGCAATTGAAAACTCTCGTACCCTGAAAAGGTTTGCAAAGACTCAATCAAACTAATACAGGGCTGTGCTGACGATCTTTTCGAATCTTTTCCATTTGTAGCAAGAATCGTAAATTGCAATGTTCATCACAGTGGTAACAATCCGGGCTCGGCCGCAATATATTCGCGCGAGAGATCGCGATTGATGCGGTGACATCATATGAGGCGGGAATCAAGGTTTGATTACAAATTATCAGGGCAATTTAGCCGACATCTGGCCAAATATATTGAAAACTATCTGACTTGTGCGAAAACTGATCACTGTCTTACAACTTTATGGCAGTTTTAAAGTCATTCTTGATTTCAGTCCATTTAATCGTCAATTGTCTAATTATTAATCCTTTGTAAACTTTTAAAATCATTTTAAACTATAAGTTGCTTGTATATCCTGTTTCGTCAACTACGGTTCGTTTTTTACACGACCCCGTTTGAATGTAAGCGCATGCAATCTCATCCAGCGTAAGACAGAGCACAACCTCAATAAATTTCAGATATTCAAACCTATTATAGTAGTTGCACACGAGGAAGCGAAAACTCAAGTTGGGAGTTTACAAAAAGTGTTCATGCTCAGTGTTCGAAATTGCCCAACTAAAAACGTTGACAACCAAAAGTACCAAGTCACACATTTTCCTATCCTTACTGAATTAAGTTTAAGCGCAAGGTACTTTTTATTTATTCTTTTGAGTATAAATGTTTGTTTAAATTCTTGGGGAAAAAAAAAACTTAAAAAAACCTTCTGCAAACTTTGAGGCTTTCCGTTACAGCTTTTATTGGTCGATATCATTTAAAGTAGGAACTGTGGCCATATTTTGTCGGCGAGGTTATTAAACTTGATAAAAATCTCTCTGTTATGTTGTATACCCGGAAAAATGAAAAAAATGAATCAAATTTGTCGTTTTATTTGTGGTGAATTACTGTCTGTGTCACCAATATGAATTTGGATGAAGAGCAAAATATGATTTGCTAGGTTACTTTCTTTATAGAAAAGTCCACTGAGCTTCGCTGGTGTTTTAGACGGCCACGTGTTCAACTACACAGGGCTTTCAAAATGATAAAAAACGATAAATAAATTTTGCTGAGTGAGCATTTGGCTTTGCCCTCTACTCGCTATTTGTCCTCTGAGAACAAATTAGTTTAAAACAAGAACGTTCGACAACGAAATAACTTAGTTTTACGTTGGACTCGTCGAAACACAAATTTCAAGCTTACAGACGATAAATTTAACAAGTGACACAAGTATAATTTACCTCAGTCGTGCGCTGGTTTTAACCTCCCAGACTGCTTCGTTCACAGTTAGCTTTCTTTGTGAAGCTGAGAAAGACGACTAGGCAGAGTAAACGAGAGCGTCTTGTTTCTCCTTCGTGAGCAACGTTCGCCAGCTCTCACAACTAAAGTTACCAATTTTTGAATGTGGCGCGGAACAACGTTTTGATTTGAATAATAATTCTGATTGGATTCTCTTACTGCACGTGCCTATGTAGCAATCAAGCCAACAAGGATTGTTTACCACATACACCTCTATGCAATCCACTTGGGACTTGCAAGAGGTTAATTAACATTTCAAATAAATTTTTTAAAAAGTTCTTGGGGGAGAAACCATTTTAAAGGCGGAAAAATGGGTCAGGAAAACTTGCAAAGTCGTGCCTTTTTGCTCCTGTGTACGTAAACGAAACTTGACAAATGTTTGCTTGGCAAAATAATTGTAAAGATTTCCCGTTTTAATACAGGAGTTTGCGGCGGTCTTTTGTTGCAGCTCAACGTAAAACTGTACCCAAGGTTTTCAAAATCATTATTAATTTTAGAAACCCCAAAGATGAAAGCACTGTGATACAAATGAGACAACAATAAGCTTACCAGAGCAGGACGGTGCCAGTTCGTTCCTTTCTGAAATTTCTTTTCTCCGTGAGACAAAGTTTTCGCTGTCAACGTGGCGTGCACTTCATATTTTTGGCGCCAAGGAATTTTGGCGACGAAGATTTTCCTACTTAGGTATCGTTTGTTTTTTGTTAACCAATCAAAAAATTGCACGTGCACATAAAGTTTTGTGAAGAACTGCATGTTTCAAAACCCTTTTTAACTCGGTAGCAAGAATTTCCAGTAAAGCCCTGTCAAACAGTTTTAAGATAAGGAGTTTACAAAACTCATGACAGCAGCGGCAACTACTCGACTCAGACTGTGTAAAAAAAAATCATTGGGTCACTCCTTATGACCAAAACAACAACTTTGCACGTATGCATCACAGGTTTTGATACATTTCTTGGCTGTCCACTGCACACAAACAATAAATGCCACATTTTGAGTTGAGAGGAAGTTTTCAGTTTAATGGGCGGCTCCTCATGGGCGAATACGAGAAATGCCGCTGAATAAAAAATTAAGTTCTTGTCCTGCACACAGGGTAGTTATCAAAGGTAGTTATCTTAGGGTTTTTTTGGTCCTCACCAATTTCAAGGTTTCAAATCCTCAGCAGAAACGCTATGCCTAAGTTCGGTCATGTACCCCATCCTTGGGTCTCTTACAGCAAAATCCCAATTTTTATTATTCCTGGGCTACGAACACGAAAAAACCTAAACTAAACTAAACTAGCACCTTGGAAAATTACACAGAAGAGGTTTTATTTGAGGATTTTGTGGAAACACTTAAAAGTCAAAAGTTTGTGTAAAACAGCAAAAGATTTTGGGACACTACCCACCTACCCCTCCCCTAACCCGATGTTAACAATAGCTTCTCACTTTGGGGCAAAATCTTGCATAAGGAGAGGGGAGGGTGAGCAGTTCTCCAGAATCTTATACATTCCGTTGGGATCATGTCTCCATAGCTGACTAATTGGGGGCAAGAGAGTTATTTTTAATGACCACAACAATAAAGTTTCTGCTGATATTTTATTTAAGAAGTACATACAGTTCAATAAAATAGCAGAAGCGTTTTACCACGCTAAGAACACAAAGCACAGTTGAGAGTTTTTAACTTGACAAGACATTAAACTATGAGTTTATTGTACGGAATAAAAATTGTTCCTTTAGATCTGTTAGATCTTATCAATTATTCTTTATGATACTTTTTCTCAGAAAATTGAAGGTATAAAAATGCTGTCACATTTTCACAAATTTAAAAACACTCATTAAATTTAATTTTTTCCATTTTTTTCATGAGTTGCTAACAGGTCAATTTTTTAAACATTATCGGTTATGACAGATCTGCACCTTGCTGACAGAAAGAAATTGCCAGTTCAATGTTTAGCGGAGTAATTACAAATATTTGTTTACTCACAATTTGTCAGTATACAAAGCCTTGGGTTTTATTTTCCAAAGCTTCACTTTCTTGCTTTAACCGGTAATAGGCCATTTGCACTAAGAGGTCATGTGACATTGTTTTTATGAAAATGAAAGTTATATGATTTTGCCTTCAAAAAACGATTAGGGGGTCATATCTTAAACAAAATAATAGTGATTTGGTTTTTCAAACCCGCACCATTTCTTTAAAATGAGTAAGTTCGTAGCTGGTCACGTGACCAAAATGTGATTTTAAAATTATGAATTACCTCTTTCTGAACACAAAATTTGCACTTAAAGTTCAAGGGAAATGTTGAAAAGATGATGTGGTAACGTTTACAGCACATCTGAGAGTAACTATCAAACGTTTAACAAGATATAAGCAAAAAGTAGTTTTGGCCGCCATGTTGGAGGGCAAGAGTATGCCCTCCAACATGGCGGCCAATACAAATCATACTACTTTCTTGAAAAATCAAAGTGCCATAAAATATCTCCCTTAAATGCGTTTCCTCTCAAATTTTGGGTGTAAGATAATTTGTATGTGCTCTGTCAATTTTTGGCATCAGCAAGATTCCAACTCATCGTTTAAAGGAAGCATTGGTCACGTGACCTCTTAGTGCAATTGGCCTATTTGAAAGGAATTTTCACAATAATTTGCTCATCTGTCTTTTCAATATACAAATGGTATCAAAGCTTTTCGATCAGCCGGGTAATCAGGAAATTGATTTTTATACCATTGGTGATTATGCCTGGCACGGGGAACAAATGTTGCACTGCTGAATAAAAACCAAGCTAACCCGGCTAGGGACCAAGTTCCCAAAGCCCAACCAAACCATTCCAGCATTTCACCAAAATAATTAGGGCATGATATGACTTCAAATAAACACCCATGTGGAATGGAGTAACCTTCACTGTAGTTTGTTCTTAGCTTGCAAAGTGTTAAGTCTGCGTAGCGATTGATGATGAAGCCTGCCACAAATAAAACTATGCCAATTATAAACCGAGGGTCCTTGTAGTAATCGTCACTGTAATCTGCTGCCCCAATCCAATCAGAATTGAGAAAGCTGTAAAGGAGATTGGGGAAGAACCCTCCAAGTGGTATTCCAATCGGGGTCGTTGGACTACTGTATTTCATAATCCAGGGGTGTATAAATCCACGGTGAATGTAATGACACTGCCACAGGCAATAGAATGTTATGTTCGGATATTCTCTCTGATGCCCATACAAAAAGAATACCAGGGTAAAAACAAGAACTCCTGGGATAGCATCAGATATTGTGTGAGCTATTCTCTGATGCACCATAGGGCCACATGACTTGCCAGATTTTTCATGTCGTCCATAAGGAGCTGGTTTTGTCCACTGAGCAATGAATGTCACCACTGCTAACAAGAGGGCAAATGCACAGAGGCCATAATGGACCCAGAAGTGAGCTTTGTCATCTTCAAAAGCAGTCCATGGTAAGGGATGAAACATGTTCCACCACCTAGAGACTGTATCTAGATAAGAAGAAAAAAATTATTAGTAGCAGCCAATTGCCACAATGCATTTACTTAACATAGTAGAACGACTGCCAGGGGCAATTTTGTCCTTACAAGGGACATGCCACTGAACACTGTTACAGTAACACTGCAGGTTCTGTGCAATTTATGGATCACGTCTCTTATAGGGGGGAGTTGAGCAATATATTGGCCGACATCTTGGTTGACAGTCGGTCACTATGTTGGTCACTATATTGGTTGAGTGTCCATCAAGAGTTGGTCAACATATTGATGGACTGTCATTGCAATAGCATTGGTAGGGTATCGGCAATGTATGATCAGTGAACCATCAGTAGAGTATGGGTATCGGTTGACAATCGGCATCGCCTGTACAATTTTTTTTCCAACCTCATCACTAAGGTTTTTCCCTTTGCTACAAGGTACCTGTCAACTAACACATGGTAGACACTATTGCCTGTTACAAATATTTGCAGCGGCTGATACTGGATTGATCAGATACCAAATCATTGGCTATTTTCATGTATCAGCCTGACATCTCGGTTGTCTGTCAGTCGCTGTATCGGTTGCTATATCGGACAAGTATCAGGCAAGTGTCAGTTGAGAGTCAACAAAGGTATTGGCCATCATGTCAACCAAGTATTGGTCTATGGTCTGTCAGTGATCTGTTGGCGAAGTAACAGCTGACTATCGACCAACTTTCGACTCATAGACTGTAGTGGTTGACTACTGAGATTTGACTCAGCATAAAATACTGATATCAATGATCATGAGGGCTCCCGAAAAAAAGTTAACCCTTTAAGTCCCAATGGTGACCAACATCAATTTTCTCCCAACAATATTCATACCTTATCAAGAGATTAGGTTATGAGAATTTATGAAATGATCACTAAGGAGAAAATGCTTTGATCTGCATCAAATTCTCTCAACTAATTCTTAAAGGAAATGTATGGAGATCAGTTTGGCGAATTTGTATGTGGATATTGGGGCTTAAAGGGTTAAAAACAACTAGCCTAGATTACAGCAACTATTAAAATTAAAAGTTAAAATACAACAATTTAAAAAAAATCATTTACAAAAGCTAAAACACAATAATCAAAATTTACCCTTAAAATAAACTGACAACTGTTATTAAGGGTGATAGTAATCTTGACTCAGCAATATTATTTTCGTGATATCTTACACACAAACAGAGACAGTTGTCCATGCAGGTTAGGTCGTTTGGATCTGATTAAGCCCAAGAGAAGGGTCTACCTGTGGTGCAGTTGCAGCAAGTCGGGGAGCTCCTCTTCCTCTTTTCCTAGTCACCTCAAATCGGCTCGTGTGAATCCCAAATCATCATAAAATTTATCAATCCTCATCAATCCTTTGACTGTGCGTATGTTTTTTCAGTTCAAGCCCGCGCGCGAACATCTCAGCGTTATGCTTCTTAAGCAGTGAGGCATCATGGGTGTTGTGGTTTTCTCAACCGACTCGAGCGCGAAAGTCTGAACCGCAAAGTTTTGACCATCGAAACAGCTTTTTATTGATCCTTGATTGTTTTAGTCAAACATGCATGTATAAGAGGCAGTGGAAATGTGTTTTGTGAGCAGCATCTGGCAACAGATCATCGAATGAATTTCTTGATCTGAACTTGATAGCGTAAATCAAGATGGCGGCTGCAGCAAAGGTCTGTTTACAGTTTTGTAAGTTTTTCTGCTTGTCCCTTTAACAGTTTATCCTGTGCATTGCAAAGCTCCGTTTTCAAAAGGGAATCAAATTTTCGTGGCGGGAGACAAATGATCTTACGAATCGATCGATCCGTATTTGCATAAAATTTGTTCAGTGACACGTACAGAAAAGGTACACTGTGTTCAGGATTTTGTGTCACCGATCTTTCGCTCGCGATCGGTTACTTCTGGATCAAATACCTCTGAGCTAGTGATCCTAACAGTCAGTGTTTTGGATAATAATAAATTGGTTAGTTATTCACAATGCCACCAGTTCAGCTGCTGCCTGGTAACTCATATTGTAGGCTGATTTGAATATTGTTTACTTCTTTTAGGCTGCTAGAAGAAATACTACAGTGCATATTGATTTTTATCTTCCAAATGATCCCTTCCAAGATCCATGCATTGGAAGGTTGGTAGTCACTTAAACTGAATAATGCTATTTCTTTGAGATATTAATTATTTGATTTAATTTAAGTATTAAACGTCTGGGGATGAAAATCAGTGATAGGAAATCATTTCAAAAACTGATATTTGACGGATAAGTTACTACTACTTTGTGCTTCTTATTTGATGAGCAGGGAAGTCCATTTTATATCTGCACCCCTACTGGATGGATTCTGAAACCCACAGGAAACTCATGGGAGCTAAGGCCACTAAATGCGGATGTTTGTCACATGAACCTACAATCGGCGACAAATCAGTTGACACATTTCACCTTAAAGGGGCATTCTGACATTTTAAGACGGATTTAGACAGTACAATTTTTGCTTACGACTAGAATGCATCATGACTTCACAACAGATCGAGTCGTGTAAATTAGACCCTCACGACATTCATTGTGGATGTTGTGAGTGAAAATTGTTGGCGTGTGGATGGTTGAAAGTCTTGAAGTATGCTAGTCGTGTACAGTGTTATACTTGTAAGAAAAAATCAAACTGTCTAAATCGGCCTTTACTGACTTCAAAACGGGAAAATACATGTAAAGCTTTTCCTCCCCCATCCCCTCCATGCAATGTTGTGCCACTGTTCGAGCTACCTATAGAAAACAACAAGCACCCCAACTTTGAATGGAGGGTAGGGAAGAGGGGTATGGATTCTTTTGTTCCTTGAAGCCACCCTATTTGAGTACAATGTCTCAACAATTTTGTCGCTGATTGTAGTTTAATGGTCTTGGCTCCCACAAGTCTCCTGTATGTTAGTGGGAGAGCATCTGGACTGTTAACCAGAAGGTCATAGGTTGAACTCCTGTTGGAGGCACTCGGATTTCTTCTTCCGAGCTGCCTGTGTGCATCTCTATCAGTGATTTTGTTACAAATATAAAGTGGTGAGTCCTTGGACTCATCTTGTGAAAAAGTCCCAGTTCACAACCATTGAGTCCCAATTCAAAAACAAGAGTCCTAGGTCTTTATGTAACCACCCAGTTAATCTGAAGATAGACTCCAAAACTCTGTATTGTACAGTTTACTGAAATGAAAATATACTCCTTCTATTGTCAAGCACAATAAAGGAAAAAAAGAAATTTGTGTCATTAAACAACAGCCACAAGAAAAGCCACAGCAGTCACAGAAAGAGGACATTCTTCAAAAACATGTTAAGATCGATCAATCTATCTTTGCGTCTTACGGGACGAATACCACAAATTATTTTGTGTCTTTAGAGATTTCTATGCATCAGGGATGCAGGATGCAGAGGTAACAAAATCACTGCTCTGTCAAATCATTTAATTTTTTCAACTGCTCAAAAGTCTGTGCAAAAGAAAACACAGATCAGGATTCATCTCACTCAACTTGCTCACAACCAGAAGAGCGGAAGTACTTTGATTTCAGTAGCCTCTCATGCAGACTTACCTATGGCTTTGTCCAATGCTCCTTCATAGTGTATTAAGAAAATGAAGTAATTCTTGACTGATTCATGTTTCTTGCGGCATTTATCACAGGCGTACTGGTGTTCCCTTGAACATTGATGCCCGAAAAGACTCCTTTGGATTTGATAACATAGATGATTACTTCCCTGACTCAGGTATATGTTGTTCTTACCAAAATAAAAGTGCTGTTACAACTGTCAGTCATCAGACCATGTGTGACGTAAAAAATGTTCTTGTCCAGCGAAATCCTCCCTTCAGTCAGACATGATGACCAAATGGGCAGGGTTTTCAATAAGAGCCAGTGGCTATTTCATTTGAAATCGCCAAATACGTACTTTTACCCAAGTTTAAATAAAGTATTCATGTGCTGTCAAAAAAATTCAGTTATGTCTGTGTTTTGTTGAAACACTCTAATTTCTGCTCCAGAAAGCTGGAAATACATTCTTAGAGGCTCAGTTTTCAAATTTTTCCCAGGAGCTTGCACTTTCAGTGCTCGCAAATTGCGTCTTTGGCACACGTTTTTTCCTTCTCCACCTATTCCAAAGCTTTTGCCAACTTCTTAATCTTATTGAAAACCCTGTACAGGCCACCAAAGACTGCAGTTTTGAAGCTTAAAATTTATTGATTTATTGCATGTTATTGAAAGAAATTGAAAGTAAATAATCAGTGTAATGTATGTCCCCCAAATAACTCTTTGTCTTGTTTCTAAAATAAGAGTTGGAGGATGACTTTTTTCAACGTATTTCTACATCCTGGAGAAAGTTTCCCCTTTAGATTATTTTCGTGCTTTACTTGCACCTATTTAGATAAAAATAAAAAATTTCAAATGTTGGTCATGACCCTGAGAACATTGCATAATCTGGTCCAGAAATGTGTAAAAAACAATCCTATATTAAATTATTATTATTATTATTATTATTATTATTATTATTTTTTGATAGGTAGCAGACTTAATCTTATTTTGTATTCTTTCATTTCAGATTTATATTTCAGGTCGGGACTACTTAATTTATTACGTGATCTTAAGTGAGACCTACCAAATCTTATGACAAATGACTAGTAATTGGTCTAACCTAATTTAATTGATGATAAATTTAAATGTACAGCTGCATAAGTTAATATCTGTTGTTTCTTCTTTAACTGTTTGCTTTTTCACCTGTATAGATCCAGAAGAGGAAAATATTGTTCCCAATGCACAAAGTTCAGATAAAGATTTTGTTGGAAGGTGTGTAGTTCCAAACTAGTTATTTTGTCAAATAAGATAGTACTAATAAGTCTTTTTAAAACATAGGGCTACATTTTTTAACTTTCAGCCACTTTCCTGTCAGTAATTGATATAAAAAAATTACGTAAATTCAACATCGACAACTACTGATTTGAACTGTACTTGTCTTCAACAGGAGAACTGGAAAAATACTCAGTATAAACCCAAGAAAAGATTCCAAGGGATTTGACAATGTTGATGATTACTTTCCTGAATCAGGTTGGAACAACAGCAGTTTCAATTTACAACACTAATGTTTTTATGATAAATTTTCATCCTGAGCCTCTTTTCCACACAGGGCTTTTTGCGTTGTTTTTTAAAATACCCCGTAAAACGCCTCCGTGCAGGTTGCAAAGTGGCAACATCGTTTTTCTTGTTCTTTTAGGTCCCCTGAACACAACTAGCCTAGTTGCTTGCTTTCTTCATGAAATGCCTACAGGAGTACATATGCACCCAGACTACTTTGGAATTCTATCAAATAAAAGTGGTTAAAAAAAGACTCATGTTGTGGAGAAGAGAGTGTTTTGAATTTCCAGTGTGATATATATCGTTTGTGAAACAGAAGGCCTAAAAGTCAACATGTACATTTTGAGCTTAAGGTACAATTTATTATGATAAAAAGATTTGACATTTACAATCTTCTGTGAACCTCAAGGTGGTGATAAGTCAACAGAATTGTCTCCGGCAGAAGGTCAGCCTGGCAACACAGAAACAGACAACAGACCAGCTGAAGTTGGCTTGTCAGAGAAGACAAATTCTGAAGGCACCTTTGATAATACTGAAGAGCAGGAAACAGCAGCTACTCCTACCATAACTGGTGAATCTCCAAATGAGACTGGAACTGTTATTAAAAATGCTGCATCCTCTGAACCAACTCCAGAGTTTAGAGGACCAATCAGTAAGAGGTAGGAACAGTCATTTAGGATGTGAACAATGTAAATTTAGATAGCAAGGCTGTCACTAATACATCTACATTAGTTTCCCACGCAATCGTTCTGAGGGGTTTGTCAGGCGTTCTTGGTAAGGATTGTGTGACGAGCCACAAGAACTCAGGGTGTGGGTTACTAAAAGATGAGTGCTATGAATTTTCCCTGTCAATTATAAGCAAGAACCAGGGCTTCAATAAAGTCCTGACTGGTCACTCCAGATGAATGTAGTTTTTGTTGCTAGGCAAGCAAATGACTTTGTAAAACAGAGTGGTCGTGAGAATTATGGACATTATCACACAAGAAGAATTTGCTTGATGTTTTTTCAACTTCTCCCCACTATTTTTGTA
The DNA here is from genome assembly GCA_964035705.1 of Porites rus. Lineage (NCBI taxonomy): Eukaryota > Metazoa > Cnidaria > Anthozoa > Scleractinia > Poritidae > Porites > Porites rus. Next base: position 20,529,896 of record OZ038003.1, on the reverse strand, counting down.
GGAAATGAATAGGGCAACAAATGAGATATCAAATTTTGATCTTAGTGTTAACTATTTAAAGGGTTAGAGCTCACTTGCCCTAGGTAAGTCATCCTTCGCCTGAAACATTAGCTAGGACAAGCAAGTTGTTGCCCTGGGTAAGCAAAACATGACTCAGAGCTGCTTTCTCAAAGGACAACCTGGAAGTTTTTTTTTGAGTGTTGGTGACCCCCATTTACTTTCATGTTAAACTCAACACAAATACATGATTGTGGGGAAGGGGTGCCACAGGCCAATAATGAAAGTAAAACAAATCAAAAAAAATTTAGCAAAAGACAAATTTAAACCACAATGCATGTATCACATTTTTTTTGTCTGTAGGTTGTCATTTTCACATGGAGAATTGCAAAGTGAATCAGAACCTAACAAGCCAAATTCAGCCAGGTTTGGTTTCATATTGAGTGAACTATTTTGTTACATACTGACCATCTATTTCAAATACCTTAGGCAGCGTTCACACTTGGTGCCCTGACACGGTGTCCAACTATGGTACTTGCTGGGCACTAATGTGAACACACCCTTTTCTCAAGTACCCTCCTTCGAATTGAGGCACAGAGCCAGTGGGTGGGAGCCAGGGTGAAATGGAGTAACTATGTAAACTGTCACATATCAGTTACTTAAGGTGTGAACACAACCCCATTTTGTGCTGGTACCCAGGCACTGGCTCCTGAGCACCAAGTGTGGACAGCCCACTATTTCCTTGAATAAGTGCTTAAGCACCGAGAAGGGGCACTTATTGAAAGGAGAAGACTTAACTGCTTAATCGAGGGGACATTAACTATCCCTCCCATTCGGTTGGTTATCAAGTGTAGCATAGGGGGGCGCTTGTTTGATATTTTGGTCCAGGGGTGGGCATTGATTTGGGAGGCGGGCGCTTATTAGAGTGTGGGCGCTTATTTGCGAAACAAGGTGTTATATGAAAAATGATTATTCTAGTTAGTGCAGTTCTGTTTTTAGTTTTGATTATTTGAAGTTTTGTGAACATTTACTAATGCTTTGACACAAGTTGTTTGAAACACTCCTTAATAAGTAGAGGAAATTATGTCTGGATGAAAGGCACTCTTTTTCCCTTTGAATCTCTTTCTGGGCTTGATGAACCTCTACCTCCTAGCGAGGGGATGAAAGACATATTCGTATTCGAAACACTTAGATTCTAAGACGAGAAAGACTACGAAAACAAGATTTCTTCAAATTACTAAGTAGTGCGCGCGTGAACCAGTGCCATTTTGGCGGGAAAAAGGCGCTAGCCATCGCCATTCTACTACGAGTTTTAGCGAGAATTTCGTAATGGCGGAAACGAGTTATCAAATGTTAAAAGTTTTATTATTTTGCAACAGGGAGAACTATTAACCTCCTACAATTAGAATGACGGAGTAACTTTTCCGGTGTAAAAAAAGTAAAATAAAGCTTTCCGGGATGTCTTTTTATTAAGAATACTTCCTCGCAGTTGCCTTGTCGTCGAATCTAATCTGGTATATTTTTCAGTTTGTAAGTGTTTTGTTCTCTTTGTCTTCATATCAGAAGAGGACTGCATGATGTAAACTGTACTGCGGTTGAGAATGGAAAGGCAGGGAACAGTGATTCTGAAATTGATGCTGTTGACGTCGAGGTTGAATCACCGCCAGCTGTAGTTTCTAATGACCATCCTCAAACCGCCGCTAAACCCAAAGAAAAGACTGAAAATAGCAGAGCAACAAAAGCCAAACAAAACCAAAAGCAACGGGATACGTCTGACGATGACGACGAAGTCATTGATGTAGAGGGAATTGAGGAAGATGAGACATTTCTCACTATTGGAAACACAACGCAATATTTAAAGAGTACCGTGGTAGATAAGTCTCCCGTTGCTGCCGAAGCGGAGAGTTTTGTTATGAGTGAGAGTTTTGTTCTGGAAGGGACGAAACATAAGACAATGTCGCCAGAATTTGGATCCTGCTCAGACAGTCAACCAGATGTGAATGATGCTCAGGCACCAAAGGTTAAGAAATCCAAGATTCCAGTGAGAAAGAAGGGAGTAAGTGTTAATATCAAACAGAGAGGTCCGAGAGGAAAGCAGAAGAAAGTGCAGGGGCAACAGAATGGTCCACACGGCAGAAAGAATGGTGGCGATGTAGTAGATGGAAGGTCGTCAAATGACAATAAAAACCAAAGCAAGTCATCAAGGGGAAGAAAACAAGACGCCAAGCAAAATGCTGCAAGGGAAAGGCAGGAAAAGTCGACAATGGAGGGTCACGAAGATGATGGAGAAGTGTACATAGACAATGTAGAAGTTGACAACGCGGGTGAAGTTGATGAAGAAACGGAGTCATTTAGTTCCAGGGCAGGGCAAAGTAGAGTAACGAGAGGACAAAAGAACAAAGTTGAAAGCTCGAAGGTTGCGGAAACTGAGGCTTTGGAGGTTGATAATGATGGTGTTGCGAAGAAAGGAAAACGGCGAGCCAAGAGTATGCCTGGTACCAAGGTACAAACACGGAAGCTGTCAAAAAGTTCGAAGAACGATGGTAAATCCAGCGCTGTGTTTTCTGAAGAAGGGTTTCCTGAAAAAGAGGAGCAGAAACGAGGGAAAGGGAGGAGAAGTGTCCCAAACATCAGGCAACATCAAAAAGAGCCCCTGAAAGGAAGGAAGGAAAAGACAGATGAAAAAGTAGAAGTCCCTGAAGATAAAAGCATTGATGTGGATGCGGACAATCACGAGAAACCTGCGGAGCTGAAAACAGGAAAACAAAGAAAGAATGTCGCAAAAGGAAGTGAATCAGATGAACAAGTTGAACTGAGTGGACGAAAGACCAGAGCGCAAAGGAGAAAAGAAGCTGATAACAAACTCCAAGGGAAAGATGGCGGTGGGGAAGGAGATGAAGAAGGTGGCGTTGAGGATGTTATAGAGGATGAGAACGTGGTGTCTAAGGAAACAGGATACGAAAAAGTAAGTCAAGAGAAGACCAGAGCGCAAAGGAAGAAAACGGAGGATGCCTTAATCGAAAGAAAAGATGGAAACAGGGGAAAAGAAGGCGTTGGAGGTGGTTCAAGACTGGAAGATGTAGAAGAAAAAGTAAACATGCCCTCGGAAGGCAAAAGAGACGGGAAAGCGGGAGCAAATAAAAGAAAGACCAGGGCTTCGAGGAAAAGGCAAGCAAGTACTGAAAGAAGGGATGACAACCAAGAAGAAGAAGAAGGCAATATTGTGGATTCTGCTTTAGTTCCCAACGTTGAAGATCAGGGAGATAATGGAGTCATGGAATCGGAAGACACAGAACGAGAATATGAGCTTTACGCAACAGGTGATGCGATGGCTAACAATAGCAGGGTTACGGCATTGGATACTGTCGATGAGTTGGACGAAGATCAGATCTCCTCTGATAAGGCTGAACAGGAAACAAGAGGTGGTAGTACCATTGTTTCAAATAATGCCTCATCCAGCTTAGAATCCAGGAAAAAGGACAACAGTGGCACGGGAAGAAGACGGCGGAAGCCCTCTGTATTACCACCATATGAGGTAAAACGAAGGGCAAATAAAGTAAACAGCTCAAAAGCTTCTGTGTCGGCGAGTAGTCCCGAAAGTACTACTGAATCTGAGCAGGGAACATACGCCAAAAAACCTAGATTAGAGGAGGTATTAACTGAGAAAGGAGTTACGTTGAGTTCTGGAAAACGTGGTGCAGAAACTTGGGTTGCAGTGAATTCGAGGAAAAGTGGTGGAGGCGCTCAGTCTGGCGGCAACTCCAAGGGAGGAAACAAATCAGTGGCACAAAAAAACAGCCCTAAGAGTTCCAAGGATGGTCGCGAGAAATCACTGCAGAATGCCGATGAAAACGAAGGCTATGACGAAGGCGATGTAGATTATTCGGTGAGCGAAGACGGTGGAGTTGAAGGCAGGACTTTTGAAGAAATTCCATCTGAGGATACGACCCCAAGACCACTTTCCGCGCTTGGTAAACCAGCCACTGAATTGAAGTCGATTCTTAAGTCTGGTGGTCGTGTGGTGCGAACACATGCAGGTATTGTTTAAAAGTATGAATGATTATTTTGGACATCTGATCTTGCTCAGATTGAGATCTTTGAAAAAGCACCTGACATTGCTATTAGTGAAGAGCAGTAGCATTTTCATTGCCCACCACATTATATATTCATCCACAGACTCATTAGTAAGAGCCACCTTGTATGGCGCAATAAACAGTACCACAGGAAAGTACTGCTCATGGTCACACTTCAGGATTTCACCCACAGACTCAGACTGAGTTAGAACCACCTGGTGCAATGTAATAAACAGAACCACAGGAAAGTACTGCTCAGTAGCTATCATTTGTATGGTCACACCATGGATTTCATACACAGACTCAAAAAGTTAGAATCACCTTAAAGCGTGATAAACAATGCCATAGGAAAGTGCTGCTCAGAAGCTTTAATTTAAATGCTCTCACTCTAGGATTCCATCCTCAGGCTCAAAAGCTGCATCTACATCATGTCCCATTACTTACTCTAGAAGTGGAAGGCCTAAAACTTTCGCCCACCCACCCCTCCCTTAAGCCAACATTTTGCCGTAAGTCAGAAGTATGTGTTAATGTTGGTGTAGGGGAGGGGTAGGTGGGTAGTTTCCGAGAAACTTGCATCGATCCCTTTTTTCTTTCAACAGCGTCCAGGAAGAGACAAATGAACACAGACAAAACTCACTCGGATGGAAATGACGCTGATGACGAGAGCGCGTTACCAGCGAAACAACCCAACAGGAACCGCCTTTCAACGGTCAGCTTTGCCTCTGCGCCATTCGTTGCGCCTTCGCCCCAAGACCCTTCCGTGTCTGAAACCTCCAAGCCTTCCCCTCTGCCTGGATTATCGTTCGTTTCCAAAAACAGCAGTTTCAAGTCAACAGACAGGACATTCTCTCCTGGGAGCACAAGGACCATAAGGTCGTCCGTTGGGTCTGCTAGTGGTGCGTCTAGCATTGGTGATTCAGTCATCGATCCTGATGAAGAGGTTACTTTCACTAATGACGCTGAGCACCTTAAAGGTGAGTTGTGTTCTTCTGATCTTCATTATCCTAACTTCTAAAGTTCTGTCTTCAAGTGAAGTCAATGCTGTTTGGTAAATCTACTACTTGACGATACGTAAACTGCTTCAAGGTCGCTGTTATGTAGACAACTGCTAACTGAACTGTACTTATTTTCTCTTTGTGTTTACTTTTAAACCCCAGTGTTGCATTTTATTTCTGTACAGTTTATTCCTATCTAGAGAGGAAATAGTCAGTTTCTTTTTTCCCTCATCCTGTCCTATCTTTTTCATTAACTTCAATACTATCAATTACCGTTTTATATTTAGTATGTATAGTATAAATAAAAGTATTATTATAATATGCTATGTACTGTTTAAAAAACGAGCAGGAGTTCAACTCGAGATTTTAAACCTGATAATATTAAACGACTGCGAGTTTTTTGAACGGCTTCAAAATTTCTGATGTAGATCCACTCATTCTTGCACTAATATGTCGATTTGGGGTTACTTTTGTCTAAAAAATTGGACAAAAATGGTTATTTTACATGTGATGCAATTCCAGGAGCAGTCTTCTCGTTGTCAAAAATGGCGAAAGCTCTTTGCAGAGAATGATTTGTCTGGAAATTTTGCTTGATTCTTTTGGTTTTTTGTTTTAGACGTGTCAGATGAACAAAGCACAAGAAGAAGTAAGCGAACTATTGTGCCGCCATTACAGTATTGGAAGAATGAGAGAATAGATTATGAGCGACGAAAGTCAGGTACAGTAGATGGGAATGATTTCTATCCTTCTTTGCCATCGACTCTTTTCTTTCTTTCCGATTTTCTCACCTTTTCGTCTTCTTTTTATTTCAATTTTGCCTCCGGCAGCAATGATAGTTTAGTTCCAACAATGTCAAAAGTCAGTAAGTTTGTCACAATCACAGTTCTTCCACCACATTACAGTCGATTGCGCTCATATCAAGAGACTCAAGTACACGCATGCCTAGTCTAGTCTCCAACATGAATTCTATGACTGGGCAAGACCTTAGGAACACGTGATGTAACTAAGAGAAATTGATAAGGATGTACTGATTTGAGTGAGTGCTTGAGGTTACAGTTTCCATGGAAACTAGAACACTGGGGTCCTGTTGTTTTAATTCGAAACGGATCTTGTTTTTCGGAAAGGAACTGTTCTCAACTTTTTGTTTAGGAGTCTATCTTCCACGAAAGCCGGAACTTTATCTTACCTTGTCGATTCTAGTAAAGGGTATTTATGGTCACTCACAACATGGTGTTTTACTCGCTTCTAGTGGATGGTAGTGTGTGATTTTGTCACACGAGAGGGCACATCGATTCTAGTAAAGGGTATTTATGGTCACTCACAACTGGTGTTTTACTCGCTTCTAGTGGGTGGTAGTGTGTGATTTTGTCACTCGAGAGGGCACAAATCAAACCGTCAGGGCCTAATGTTGTTGCTGTACTTTCTTTTTTTAGGGGGTTGGTGCATAAAAAAAGTCATCAGAAACCCAACTCCTACACCTAAGCCGAGAAGAAAAACAAAACAGACCAAAAAACGTGTCGAAAAAAAGCTAAAGTCAGGTATCTCCTTTGAACTTGTACTTTTAAAATGATTGACGTTGGAGGGGCAATGATCTTTTTAGTTTAGAATGAACTGGAAAATATGAACTGCGGAAATAAAAATTTAACTACAGATATTACCATTGCAGTTGTAATCGCGATTAAAGCGATTATGAATTAAGCCCGAAAAAAACCTCAGGGCTTCAACGGGATTCGAGACCATAACGTCGGCGGTAGAGCTGCAGTGCTCAACCTACTGAGCTATGAAGGCCCATACATTGGAAGCAGGCCAAGTTTTTGAGTTTAATATACCTTTCGTCTGTTTTACTTTTTTTTAGCAAACGCTACGGAATCCTCGGAAGAAGAGCTTGATAATGTAAGTATTTGATGAAGGGTTTTTTCAAGAAAGCTTCTTAAAACGCAAATCAAAGAAAGAAGTCTAGCCAATCACTTGTTTTGTTGTGACGTTTCAAAAGCTTATGAGTAAGACACCGGTAAAGACAGAGCTGCAAATATTTTTTTAAGTTCAATCAAGAGAGCCTTTGTTAAGTCATCATTTTGGTCGAACTCAGTTAAGGATCCCTTGC
>OZ038003.1:20510227-20517727 GCA_964035705.1 Porites rus | reverse complement strand
TAAGTTAGGCGCCAAAGGGTACGTGTTTTACCCTTTGCTCTGAAATGGTATAGAGATTTGAAGTAATTGAGGTCTCTGGGTATTTAACTACCTACCCCTCCCCTAAGCCAACATTTTGTTCTAAGTGAGACGTAAGTGTTAATGTTAACTTAGGGGAGGGGTACCCAGAAACCTCAATTGATCCAAGATTTGAACCGTTTGGGTGTGAAATAGGCTAAGGAGTTCAGGAAGGACGCTTGACACAAACAGCCAAATTAAATTTTTCCTAAGCCCTTCCCCAACCCCTTACTGGGCCGCTATAAATGATAGAAGCCTGTCCAGTTCTAAATTTTCTTGTTTTGCCCTGGTATCAGCCGAAATGGCTGGCCTTTTGTATCATTTTCTGAGCAGTACCGTTAGAGGATTTCTGAAGCCCCCTTCTAAGTTTGATGAAAATAATTGCCAGAGCATTTCGTTCTTGTTTACATGACTGTGAAAACCACTCATGACACTCGTTCCCACTCCCTGTATTGTGTTGTTGATTGTCGCCTGGCAGATAAACACAAAGACGCGCGCTTTTTTTTTTTTTGGAGAATATTTGATCGAAATGTGAGTTTCGTTTGATTGTTCTTCGTGCAAGTTTAATATGGCCCAAGAGCGATCCATTCCCGGATGCCCTTGGGCATTCGCTGACGATATGAGAGGAATCATTGACAAGAAAGAATTCAGGTTTGTAATGAACTAAATATCACATTGATTTGATCGAGTTTGTTGTTCAAACTTGGCAACTGGTTGTTTGTCTTTTATTTGATCGTGAAAAGTAGTCATTGACAACTTGCCAAGTCCTTGCCAAAATTAACTTTACTTAAATCTTAAATCTTCACATTCTCATTGTAAGATAAATTTGGATTGTACTCGAATTTATCTAAATATCAAGGATGAGAAGAAAGGGGATTCATTGAGAGTAGGCTGTGGGTAATTATCGAACAAGACATTATTAACAGTCACTGTCAACCGTTTAGGAGGTATTTTGATCAATACAAATAACTAAAATAAGAAAGAACACAGTGTATGCGATCGAATTGTCAATGATTAAAAGCCATATTTTTCATATTATGTACTGTCTGCAGTGATGTGAAGTTCATTGTCGGAGCAAACAGAAAAGTAGTTCGAGCCAACAAAGCAATACTAATGGCTAGGTATGTAAGACATCATGAGTGTAATCGCTGATATTGTTAGGCCCAGTTCAGACACCATACATCATGTGAGCTGAATCAAATTCAGTAAATTAAAATCGTTTCAAATACAGTATCGTAATCAATTCAAAATGTCTAATTGATCTTGAATGTGGATCAGCTCAGCTGCGTTTGAGGACCAGCGTTGATTCAGATGCTGGACTTTACATGAGTCAAACCAAATGCAATGATGCATCATTTTTCATGTATGACTGAAATGCACATTTTTCCCCTTTTGAATTTATGATAGTTCTAGTAGACTGTCGTAGTTGATTAGAAGTTTGAGTGACAACCAAATTGTCATAACTTAATCAAGGTTGATGGAGGTTTGGTAGTAGCCTGAGAAAACGGCTAACATTTCACGATGCTACCACTGGTTTCCCCCAAACCTCCAAAAAGACGTCTAAGAAAAAACTGCAAAAATTCCACACTGGTGATGTGTCACGACCCCAGTCTGGGTTGTGCTTCTGATTGATTAAAACTTTGTAAATTTCCTTTGCAGCCTTACCATTCAAAATCACTGCCCAGATCTGGGTAGTGACTCTTTATTTCTGTGCTTTTTCCTCAGAAGTGATTTTGTAGGGAAACGAGCAGTGATGCCATGAAATGTCGGCTGTTCTTCTCAGACTAACTGTGCTGTAGATTTTTGTGATAAGCTGCTGCCATTTTTTTCTCTTGGTCACAAACTCCACCTGAAATATTCTTAATAAATAAGTACTTAGTTGTTCACCCCCTCTCTTTTGATAAAGGTGTGAAGTTTTCAAAGCAATGCTGTTAGATCAAAAAGACAATGCCAGACAGAAACCTGATCAACAGGATGTACCGCTTGTTCTAGCCGATGTCACACCTGAAGTCTTTATGTCTCTTCTGGAATTTCTTTACACCAATACGTGTACTTTAAACAGTAAAAATGTGAGTCTGCTTTGTTCCTTTGTCCTTGTGGGGGAGGGTTGGTGAGTTTGCACAAGAAGGCAACTTCCCTTCCTCCCCTCCCTCGGGATCAGTATTAGATAGTTAAACAAATAAGACCACTGTTTTCATGATTTTTGTCAATATTGTAAAATGATTCTTGCTTAAAACTGGAATGGGCAATTTTGGACCATCTGAAAATCTAGCCTGTATAGCAGGAGCATGAAAAATATTGTGGGACTTACAGTGTGTCCAGCAAGCCCCAGTCTTTATAGCTCCCTAAATTTTTCATGTTCCAATCTTTCATTTTTCATGTTTCAATCTGACAAATTTTCACTTTCCAGTCTTACATTTTTCACATTGTTTTCCAATCTTTCTTTTTTCATGTTCCCACGTGTCTTGTACAACCCTCCAAGTTAAAGTTTTTGCTTGGTCGCCATTTGGCAACCAACTCTTTTGGTTTAGGGAGACCTTTTTACAAATCAATTTGCCAGCTCCAGAATTTTAGGCGCCCTGGCATCCAAAATGGTCGCTATTTGGAGGGTTTTTGTACCCTTTATTTTTTCATGCACCTTCACTCTATTAAAGTATAAACTTGCCTGATAATAATGTAATTTTCTTGTAGGTAATGGATATAATGGGGTGTGCCATGGAATACAATCTGGAGCAACTTCAAAAGGTGATTTGCTGTGATTTCTTTCAATTCTTCAGCCAATTTACATGTTAAACTGGCCACAAGTCTACCTCATGCGTTTTACTGCAGAATAGCTATAAAGTGAGTGGACTGAGTCTATTAGGCCTCAAAGTGGCCAAGGGAACGATGGAGTAATGAGTACTCAGGGCTCGAAAAGAGTTCCGTCCAGAGGTCTGGGGCGAGTAACTTTTAAAACTCACTCACATCCTCTAAAAAAATCTGTAATTAAGACAAGCAAGAAGCTAAGTGTTCCCAGGAAGGTACTGGAAGTCAAGTTTAGTTCCAGCCCTGGAAGTGTGACAAAACAAAACCGCACGACTACGAAGGACTTAGTGTACATGTGTGCTTCTCTTTGAATGGCTGACTGTTTCTTTGTTTTTTTTTTTTAGATTTGTGAGCAATTCATTGGTGAAACACTGGCAATAGAGACAGCCTCTGAAGCTATGCAGGTTTGTAAATTTTATCACTATTTCAAATTTTACTCCCCTTGCTTCAAACATTATTGTGCATTATCATACCCCAAAACAAACAACAATATAATAATATTTGACACTCACTCGCTCAACCTCTTCATCCTAACTTGGACATAAGGCCTTCATATGTCGCCACTCAACCCCATCTTTGGCTTTGGCCTGTGCTAACTCTAAGCGCAGGCTAAGTGTTATTTGAGCTAAGGATAAAATTGACTAACAACATGGATTAATCACATGGTTAGAAAATATTACATGTATTGCATTTGCATGTATATAGATGCCTGGTTAGCTCAGGTGGGAAAGCACTGGTCTGCTGAGCGGGAGGTCGTGGGTTCGAACCCTGTCCAGACCAACACTCCGGGTCTTTAAATGACTGAGAGGAAAGTGCTGCCTCTAATATTCTTGTATAAGAACGAAAAGCAGCACTTTCACTTATTTGGTTCTTTTGGGAAGTAAAAGAACCCACTCCACTGTTCGAAAAGAGTAGGGGACATAGACCCTGGTGGTATGGCCAACCTTTCCTGGGCTGGGTGGGTTCTCTGTAAGGAGAGATTTTAATATAGGGATAGTGTCAGTCATGATCCCTCATCAGGAGTCATAATGGCCACCTCTAAACGGTGTATGTATTTATACATGTTTACATGTTTGTTCATGCATGGGTTTTGTGTGGTGTGTTTTATTTATTGAGCCAAGATGTTTTGCCAGAGACAGCTTTACCAAAACATTCATGTACATATTCTTCTTTTTGTGTAGATCGCTGTTACTTATGGACAGGAAGAGTTAAGAGAACGTTGCTTAGAATTCATTGAGGAAAACACCGAAAGTGTTTTCAGAACAAAAGGTTTTCACGAGTTGTCCGAGGAGGCCTTGGCACAACTTCTCCAAAGTGATAAACTGATGATGGATGAGTTGGAGGTTCTTGCAGCTGTGAGGGAATGGGCCACAGTCAATTCTGTAAGGCACAAATATAGTAGGGAGCTTAGGCTACGAAAACCGTCACTTAACGTCACTCGGTTATTCCATTTCGTTCACTCAAACGTTGGCAAATTTTTTCTGGAGTTGAATTCCTAAAAAACTGTATCGAAGATCAAGAAAATTTGAAGATAGTCGTTTTCTTGTGTTCACGTCCTCGACAAAACGTGAAATTAGCCACTTTCACGTCGTAGTCGTGCAGTGATGGCAGGGAAATGTACCAAAAATCGTGATGCACGTGCAAAGTTGTTGTTTTGTTGATCTAACCCTATTGCTTTTTTGCCGTTCTCGTTGCCGTCGCCGTCATCGATGCTTAAGCTCTCTATTATATTATTAACATTGTGGATACTACTTCGATCTTCTATCAAGTTTTCACTCCTAAAGTAAGCGTTTACGAAATTTATAGACTGCGAGCCGTCTGTCTTTTTCTTCAGATTTAGTAAGGGAAGTACACGCGCGCGCGAGCGTTGACGCGAGAAACGAGGGCGCCCGTCTCGCGCCTTCAGTCACGCGCGTGGTCATTTGCGTGTCTCGGGCGTTTTGCTCGACGGACCAACAAAAAAGAGAAACTGCTCGTAGTGTACGAAATTCTGGAAATTTACCACAATTCAAACGGTGAGAACTGCCACCAATTAAAAAAAATATATTGCTCAAGATATTAAAATAATGAATAAATGACACAACAAATACAAAAAGAGGCACGAATGCACAAACTTGAAGAAGACTAAAACGGATTACAGTTGTGCTTTTTGAAGACTTGTTCGCCTAAAAGGTTTTCATAGTTCATTTTTGTTGCTTGTGACGTTTGGTATAATGGCTCACGAAGCTGTTATTTTTCATCCACAAGTAATTTTTTGATTTCTCAAGTTTCAAGGCCGTTCAGCGAATAAGGATGCGTAACTGGCATTGTTTAAAACAAAATGAACTAGCCAGTCGTGATACATACCCTTTATACATCTTTTCTGCCTATGTGTACGGGCAGGCGAAGTATAGTAATGTGTATATAAAAGGCGGCAAACAGATGTGATACCCGGTAGTCTACCCATTTCTCCGGGGCTATAAAGAGACAGCAATCTACCCGTATACAGCTATTTCGAGAAAGGCTGTCGGAAAAAATGTGCACTATATGGAATATGATCAATACCACTGTTCCTGACACTGAAGTTGTCGAAACTACTTTTATTAATTTCCTTTAGCTCTTGCAAACATTCGTCCGGCCTTTTTGTGCCATCCTCTCAAATACTTTTGAGGAACAGTGAACTCAAAACCACCCAAAATACTTTTCGGGATTGTCGCGTGAATTTTTTCCGACAAACTTTCTCGAAATAGCTGTGTACGGCCACAGATACATTCAGTATCGTCCGTTTCTTTTTTTGTGTTTCTTGTTATAGGTTGTTCTTGGTAAATCAATAGCCGAGGTTGCTCAGAATGTGATCAAACATGTCAGACTGTCATTACTAACACCAGAAGAACTGAAACAAGTTGAACAAGAAAACGAGAAAGATAAAATGATTCCGGTTAGTGTAGGTCTCAGGTCTATAGTCTAGAGTCCTGAATCTAGCCTGCGTAGCTTTTGTGGCACCGAGGTTTTATTGGAAAGCGCACGCGCGAGAAACGAGCGGTGACGCCGCGAGGGAAATGAAGAAAAGGTAATAAGTGAGACTTTTCTCGCGGGTCCTGCTTCCCCGCTCGTTCGCGCGCGTTGCCTACGAAATTTGAAGTTGAATAACGGGTTCACGAATGTTTTAGCTCGAAGGCAATAAACTGAATTAACGCAGGTGCCTCAGGAAAATGCCGCGCGGCTTACTGTCAGTCTGATACCTGCTCAAAAAGAAGTTTTCTTTCTTGCAGTTTTAAATCCATTCATACTATCTGTTCACACCAGTCTTTATTTTCGTTCTAGATTAAACAAATTTCCGAAGCGTGGAAATATCATGCGCTGAGGAAATCGCCCAAACATGGCGCCACAGTCCCAAGGCCGCGACCGCGCAGAGGAACCAAGCCACGAGAAATGTACACAGAGGTCCACTAAGTCCACTCATACCCTGAGCCTCTGGAAATAAGGACCATCGCCAGAAACCGTAAATGGTTCCTTTCCTCGCAGGCCCTAAGAAGTTGGACCCTAGCGCATGGCGGCGTAATGAGGCATTTCCACAGGAAAGTACTGTTTAATAGCTTTTAATGGTCGCGGCTTCCGAAGCCAATTTACTCAGTCTAGTCATGGATTAAGAGAAATCTAAAGTTTATATTTCTTTTGTTTCAAAATGTTTTCATTCTGTGAATGGTTAAAACGGTTAGTTTTTAGAGTGGTGCGGTGCCTTCAGTAACGGAACGAAGCGCAGAAATTTGACTTTTCTCAGCTGAGTCGTTAAAGCAAATTGGCCGCCTAAGGCTAGGTTTATCTTTCTCGCGCGAGCCCATATCGGATTCGCTGGGAACTAGAAGAGTAGGGTTAGCTGTCGAAACGCCAGCTATTAAATGTCTTACAGAAAGGTCAACAATTTACGTTACTTGTCAGCTTAGTTGATAAAGCTTGTAATTTTTGTGTTGGGGTAACTGACACAAGCAATATCATTTGGTGTATAAATCTCCCTCGTGCCAGACGTTAACTGCTACATTGAAACTCCGATATAAAAAGTCGCTAGAAGAGACTAGGGACTGGAACAATACTATGTTGCTGTCTTTTCACATTTTTATTATAACTGGAACGAAGTGTTTTAATTCCTTATACTGAAGTGCTTGTACTGGTAATAAAGTAGTTCGCGGAAGAAATTCGGTCGATCTCGATCCCAAACCTTCTCTCTCCCTCTTCCCTTTGGCAAGTTGATGATGATGTCCGGGCCAATTATAAAGATCATATCAGGGGCACCCAACTTCAAGTTTTGGAAAATATCTGTTCGCAGGACGATTTGAGATCTAGCATTTTCGGAAAAATTTGTTGTAAAATTTCTTGCTTGCCTGCCTCTCCTAGGATATTCGCACACCTAAAAAATGGTTTAATTGCCCATTTTTAACGGAGTTTTACCCTAAAAAGGTTACCTAGAATTTTCGGGAGCCCTTTTTTGGCTGAAATTTTCGAAGAGGTAAGTTTTGATCCCTATGATTTTCGGATCACTAGACTTTCAGCTAGGAAATCCGAACAGATGAAAAAATTTTAGGGGATAAAGATATGCCTATATCTACCGTTTAAATATTAAAATACGTTTGACAATGCTATGTTTAAGTGGTTTTGAACTAT